>JAPYZC010002536.1:0-19105 GCA_030522665.1 Ichneumoninae sp. A BG-2022a | reverse complement strand
TATACATATACACATATATAACTATCGACAATGATCTATGATGTTTTATGTTACATTATAGTATGTTATTTGATTTTTTTCCATTAGTCTAATTATTATTTTTCTTCGCATTTGAAAATTCTCATGTAAATGGGCATGCCCGTGTATTATGAGATAATTTTTGAAAAATGATCTACGAGCTCGATCGAAAGCTCGATTGGATCGATTAGTCTCGCCGTTTAGCGCTCCGTATGAGCTTGCAATTAATACCACTTAGTTTCAAAATTCAATTATACAAAAAAGTATATATAATACGTATATATAATACGTATATATATATACATATACACATATATAACTATCGACAATGATCTATGACGTTTTATGTTGCATTATAATATGTTATTTGATTTTCTTCTTTAGTCTTATTATCTTTCTTCGCATTTGAAAATACTCATGTAACCCATTTACATGCCCGTGTGTAATGAGATAATTTTTTGAAAAATGATCTACGAGCTTGAAGCCTTTCCACTGTCATTACCGATGAACGATTAACCGATCAACAGGTGGCGTTTTCTCGCACTCTAGGAATCACTGAAAGGGGGTGAGTTACACTTTGTCCGCGTGGAGGTTAAATGGACAAAGAAACGACGACTATTGCCGAGTAAGAATCGCGACGTCAGTGTCCGAACGACGGGGGAATAAAACCGCAGTCGAAAATATCCGCAGTTTCCCACGGAAGACGAGAAGGTGCTCTGCAGGCCAGCAAAACAAAAAGTATATACAATATGTATATATATACCTACATATACAGATGAAACTATCGACAACGATCTACCATCTACGAGCTCGAAGCCTTTCCACGTACCTTTCCACTGTCATTAACGATAAACGATTAATCGATCAACAGGTGGCGTTTTCTCGCACTCTGTGCAACACTGAAAGGCGGCCGGATACACTTGGTCCGCGTGGAGGTTAAATGAACAAAGAAACGATGACTATTGCCGAGTTAGAATCGCGACGTCGGTGTCCGAACGGCGGAGGAATAAAACCGCAGTCGAGAATATCCGCGGCTTTTCCACGGAAGAAGAGAAGGTGCTACGTCCGCAACGCTAGGTCGCTCTACTGGCCAGCAAATGCAACGCGAACCGACGAAATCATCGTCACCGCCGCTGCCTGACGCTGGGAAACGGCTAGCGTGTCCAAAGACAAGCTAGCGGGGAAGAGGGCAGTAGGCGTAAAGCGCGCTGGCTTCTTGGCAGGAAGTTTCGGACAGCGAGGTAAGGACAAAGAGGTAAGAGGGTCATCGCGCGAAATCGGATTATTACAGCGCTCTCCTTCCTGCCCCTTCTCCCTTTCGGCGTTTCTCTCGGCAAAAAATGTCCCACGTTGAAATCGACTCGGTAATCTCAGAGATTCGCAAACGGCTCTGCGAATCGATCCAATCGACTCGAAGGACAATGGAGCTTGCGTGGAAAAATAAAAAAGGGCGGAAGACCCGATTTGCACTCTGTAACGTCGACGGTTTGTGAGGTTAAAATTAGAACCGAGGCGGTTGCAACATTATCGTATATGTATGCATAACTGGGACTCCAGAGGCCGCGAGGACTCGTCGGACCCGAGCAGTGGGTCGAGCCGATAATTTTCCTAGATCTAGGCAGCTATTCGTCAACGTCGCTCGTGCGTGCGCAAGACCGAGCGTTTCAGCGCGCCAAGAAACTGTCCGGAGACACAATCGTAACATGCGAAAGACGGCTGAGCAGACTGCTAAGCGGCTCGTTGCCCAGGTGGCACGAAAACATTAGTTATCAAAAAGTGATCTCAATCGGGACTGCACGTCCGTCCGGACGGTGTACGAAAGTCAAAGTCCATCCGAAAAATGTACTTTTGGACGTAGGATTGCTTACAGTTACCATCCGGACAGACATGTGTCGACTGTTTACAAAAATGTTAATTTAATGCACTGGACTGGAAATTTTTATGCAAAAACTGGTACATTACGTTTAATGTACAATTGGGATGAAAAATGAATGGACTTTTGCAGTGAATATAAAGTAAATTATCGGATTTAAGATACTGTTATAGTAAAATTAAATTTTCTTATCAAATGTTCACTTAAAAAAAAAATTTGTATGAAATTGAATGTACTGGACTCGAAGTTTTTGTGTAAAAACTGGTATATTAAATTTCATGTACAATTGTTATGTAAAATTGATGTTCAGTGTATTAAAAACATTGGAAATATTTTATTTTTAATAAATTACTATAATTTAACTGTAAAATACTTTAATTTTAACAATATATTTTTGTTTCAATGAAAACGTATATATTTTCGATCACAATTGTACATGAACTGTAAAACACCACGGTGTTTCACGGTGCAACTTATGCATTCCCCCTTGCATAAATTGCAATTCATGCAAGGGGTTTACAATTACGAACTATCCAAACAAAATACACTGTACGTGATTATATATTATTACTGTAAAAAGAAAAAATAAATGAATGTATATAGACACTTGAACAGCCACAATAAATATTATTACTATACATAAAAACTTGCAATACCGGTACATTAAATTTCATCCGAATTTTTCTTTCAAGTGTATCCAAAAAGTAAACTTTCGGACCAAGGATAGCTTATAGTTACCATCGGGACGGAAATATGTAACCCGTTTAGATGACTTTTTCATACCCGATATCTTTTTGCCTCGTCGATGACGAGGCTCGATTGTTTTTTTTGCCGCCAAACAGTAAGTAGCAATTGACCGTCGGAAATGTTCGACAAAGAGTTTCGATGCTGGGAGAGCCCGAAAGCACGACGACCCGTCATGCACGGATGTGCGGAGTTTCGCTGATTGCCTTCGCGAAGCACGACAGTGGCGGGGAGCATTGTGGCGAAGAAAGGGGGGGGGGGCGATTACACGGCAGAAAATTACAAGCGCCCAGCCTGACTAACCGAGACACAGTTGGTAGATGCCCTATCGACGAACGCAAAATCCTCGTAGGTACGACACCGCCTGTGCCTCGTCGTGCTGCGCTCTCTCGCACCGTTTCGTCGATATATCGGACCCAACGGAATACAACGGAGTTAAAAAAAAAAAACACCAAGATCCGCGAAAAACGAATAACGCGATAACCGGTATAAACACATAAACGAACTGTGAACAAAAAAAACAAGAGAAAAACCTACCAGTAAGAGAATCGTCGAAAGTAAAATATCAACTCACCGATTCTCAGCGTGATTTTATTTGTCGTTAGTATAGTTTTTCGTTCGGAAGAGAACCTCGGGTGAGAGAAAAGGGGGTAGCAGCGGCGGGGGCCAGCGAATGAAGTCCGTCGGCTTTCCGCGTGCACGAGAGACAGAGACGGACGAAGCCAAACTGCAGTCAACACTGGTAGCTCGCACTAGTGATATAAACGCTCCTTTTCGCTTCCACCTCGACGCGCTCTCGCGGGATCAACAAAGGAGATAACGAATAACAGTTACGTGTCAGATATCGAACGTACGAGACGCTCTAAAAAAAAAACAGCAAAGTTTCGAACGGACGAACGCGGAGTCGCCTCCGTTCGTCGCAGACGGATTGTTCGCGAAACGACGCGATTTCCGTCGCGGTTGCTCGAGCTCTCTCTCTCGCGGGGTGAAACACACATCGAGGTTAGGAGACCCAGGAGTTGACTCGGCAGTTTTCACTCTCCTCCGCACGAGCAAACCCCCCCCCCCTCCCCCCTTCACTCTGTCATCGGCACTATCGTTCTAGGGACTTTGCCGCGAGTTCGTTGATCACAGGCGAGCGGTGTACACGGCCGAGCGAACAGCTGATGCTTCACGACCACCGGCGAAATGTCAAAATCCAGACAAATCGTGAGTCAACTTTTTTTTGAAATCTTCGTAATATAAAATTTTTTATTTCCGTACGAATGAAATCTTCCCGTTCGAGACTGTTGCGGTTGCGAAATTATTTATTCGCCCTCGGCGCGGCCGCGCTCCGAGTGCGTCCGTGTTTCGAATAACCCCTGCAGTGTTTACGTACGCTCTGACGCCACACGCGTCCGCACGGAACGAGTAACCATGGTTGCTGTAGTAACGTCCCCGTTATAAGTTTTTCGGCCCAAAGAGGCCCGCGCGCCCAACAATTTGCGGCCGACCGACATTAAATCTCGAACAGGGGTGAACATTTTTTTTTTTGTGGATCTTTCTCTCGGACCTCTCAAATTTGGACGGAGCTCTGTTACAGACACTGCGCGTTCAGTCGCCGGAGGGAACGAAGAGGATCGATGTCGGCTACAGCGACACTGTGTCCAATCTCTTTGAAAAGGTAAGCGTACGACGAAGATTGCGGCGAGTCGCAAACTTTCCGATCTTGATTTGATGAAAATTTACACATTTTTTTTTGTTTTTATGGATAGATAACGTGTTTTATTTGAAAAAGTTATTCCCTAGTCGATGGGATGTTTTTAACCGATCGATTACCGACAGCAAGTTAAATGTTTTATGTGCGGCGCACGAGGAATAATTATTTACTGTAAAATTTAATTCGCAGATCTACGATGCGTTCGACCTGAGCTCGTTCGGCTTTGGTCTCTACAAGCAGCGAAATTGCAAGGATGAGATCATATCGTCTCGAAGCAAAACCGTCTCTGGTATCGGCCTATCGCACGGGGATATGTTGTATCTTGTTCCAGTCAATGGTACGATCTTGCGGGACAAGCCCTCTACCAGCGGAGCCTCCGAGAATTCAGTTGCGGCCAGTACGTTACCTTCGCCACCCTCGATAATGAGCCTGAAGATATCTGCATGGGACTAAATTTCTTCAAGTTATAACAGCTAGGTTGTGCATCGCACCAACTTCGCTCGGAGAAGTTCACTCAAGCCTACAACTCTTGACTTAACTTTTTTACCTTCAAACACATGATTGCGGTCCGAATGCACCCCACGCTTCTCTTGATCACAAAAACAGTCCTATGCTGATAAACGGAATTTCTCATACATGGTTTGTTTTTTTATAGAGAAGATAATTGTGTACGAGAAATATGATTGTATTTACATGAAATGCAATAATGAAAAGCCTATTCGAAAACTGAAAACCGGAACAAATCAGCAAGAAGCTCATTTCTTTCGCGTTCGCGTGGGGTGCGTTCGGACCCCAGTCATGAGTTGTAGGGTTAAAAAATAAAATTTGACAAATGAACAATTTTTTTGGTAGCATTGAGATTCGCAGAAGATGAAATTTGATATCATGCAGATATCTTCACGGTCATTTATTTATTTATTTATTTATTTATTATTATTATTATTATTATTATTATAGTATACAAGACCGGCCCTTTTGACCTCAATATAGACATGTTCGAGAAGTGTACAGTATGCTAGCATACAAAACGTATACAATGTTACCATCGTCTAAAGCCGCGCTTGCAAAAGCTAAGCGGACCTAACAGTATAAAAGTGTAAGATAGTTCATAGTTAGTAAGATATTAATTTATCAAGTCCAAGTTCAGCAGAGCCTATCAAGGATCATCGCTCGATTCGACGATATCACACATATAATATACTCATTTATCTAATCGGAAAAATCGTGAAATTTTCGTTCAATAAATTTCGATTGTTTTTCCACAGAAGATCCAACGCCGATGGATGTAACGCCCAGCACTAGTCGTACGAGCATGGCGGGTCCGTCGAGCGCCGCCCGTTCACTCGCGAGCGTCGTCGAGGACGAGGTCGACCAGCAGCTGTGGAAGCTGGACGGTAAAATTCAACGAAAACGCGACGAAAAACTGTGAGTGGAGAACGGAGCGCCGGAAGACCGTTTATGGCTCTTTCAGTCGATGAAGATACAGCTTTGAAGATTAACTTTTTTTTCCAGTTGCAGGCACGGTGCTAACGGCTGCTGCGTCCATTGCTCCCCACTCGAGCCCTTCGACGAGGCTTACCTCAAAGAACAGAACGTGAAGCATCTGTCTTTTCACTCATATCTCAGGAAACTCACTGCCGGTGTAGATAGGTATAAAACAACGCTTTCCACTGTTGCTTCCTCGTAGACGAAGCTTTGTTTTCATGAAATTGTTTTTTTTTTTTTGAGATTTTCACGTAAACATGTTCAGAATGTTCCAAAACGTCGAAAAGAACTATAAGTCAAGAACGGCTTTAGCAATCGGGTTGAGATTTGGCACACAAGTACAGCAGTTAGGTGCTTCTGTTTGTTACAATTTACACAGTGATTGAAACATTCGTTCAGATTTTATCGAATTTTTCGAAAAAAGTGTGTTGGCGCTCCGGCTTTCGCAAATTTTGAGTTGTCGAGCTGAAAGACTAGCATCGAACGATTGTCGACATTGAATTTGATACGAATGGGTCGAGGGATCTCGTTTTTGTGATATGTTCAATTAAAAAAAAGATCTGCACTCTAGCTCTTAATTTTTTATATATGTAAGGTAAAGACCAGTTTCCGCCATCTTCAATTGTTAGATGGAACATTTTATAAAAAATATTTTATTATTAGTATAAATTGCTTTTAATGGCGGTCACTGGGATAGCGACGGAAACTGGACCGTTTACCTTAACTAAAAAATTCGACTTAAATAAACTATTATGGGTCCATGTTTCCTATTGAATTTGGCAAGAATCGATCCACGCGTTTAAATTATATATTTTTAATTGTTATAAATTCGTGCTATTTGTTTTAACCATCGATAATAATACGTTCCTTTGATTCTTTTCGATTTTCTCGTGTTCCACTAACGGTGCTGTTTAAATTTCAATTAACAGGGGAAAATTTCTACAACTAGAGGACATAAGTTGTCGCATAAAGCGCGGATGCAAGGATCATCCGCCGTGGCCGCGCGGGATATGCAGCAAGTGTCAGCCGAACGCTATCACGCTCAATCGACAGCCTTATCGTCACATCGACAACGTTGTATTCGAGAATGCTAGTCTCGTCGAGAGATTCTTGAATTACTGGCGCATAACCGGCCACCAGCGTATGGGCTATCTCTACGGAAGATACGAGATTCACTCGGACGTTCCTCTAGGTATAAGGGCCGTCGTTGCCGCGATTTACGAGCCTCCCCAGGTCAGTTTTGAACAACGTAACGGCAACTCGCCCGGAAGACCAAAACCACTTCAATGATGATTATTTAAATTTTTTTGCTAAATCATTTCAGGATAGCACGAGAGACGCGATCGTTCTTCTGCCCGACGAGCGCGACGCTCTCGTCGACGACGTCGCACGAATGCTCAACTTGCAGAGAGTCGGATGGATCTTCACCGATCTCATCGCCGACGACATGAAGCGAGGAACTGTGAGTCGGTGCTCATATACAAAAAACAAAAGAAAAAAATCGGTGCTAAAAAAAAATCGCAATTATCTAAATTATCGTCGCTTTGTTCGTGCTGTGATCGGCTGTTGCAAGAGACCGGAAACCGAGACTAGAAAAAATTTGCTCTTAAAACGAAAAGCAATATTATTTTCGGTATTTCCTACAGTAGAACCTCGATTATCCGAACTGCCACTTGCTTTATCAGAATGTCTGTTGTCCGAACCGTGGCGCAATATTTCGATGTCATTTGATGTCTTCAAATTTCAATTACCCGAATAATCCTTAAATCGCATAATCGAGATTCCGCTGTATATCAAAACTATTCCACAGCGGTTGTTTGAATGCCTCGCGGACATATTTTTTTCGATTTCTTTCTTTTTCAATGAACTTTGTTTTATTGACCGCAGGTGAAGCACGTCAGAAACATCGAGAGTCACTTTCTCTCGTCCCAGGAGTGCATCATGGCCGGTCACTTCCAAAACCAGCATCCAAACCCCTGCCGTTTCTCGCCGAGCGGCTCGTTCGGCTCAAAATTCGTGACCGTGTGCGTTACCGGCGACGACAAGAATCAAGTGCACATGGAGGGTTACCAGGTGTCCAATCAGTGCATGGCGCTGGTACGCGACGGATGTCTCGTGCCGACGAAGGACGCTCCGGAACTGGGCTACGTAATCGAATCGACGGACAAGCAGTACGTTCCGGACGTTTACTACAAAGTGAGTAACTCAAGTAATTTTTTATTTAATGGATATTTCGGCCCACTGAACGGGTTAGTCAGTGTGCGAGTGAGTAACGACTTTCGTTTGTTGAATTTGTCTCAGAAAATAAATCGTGAATCTCCTTGATTTTTGGACACAATTTTTATGAAGAACTAACAAAAATCGGCGGAGAACATCGGCACACTGTAAAGAAAATAAAAGTTGCAAATTTAATGTACCGAACTGGAAGTTTTTATGCAAAAACTGGTTTATTAAATTTAATGTACAATTGTGATGAAAAATGAATATACTTTTCCTTGAAATTAAAGTAAATTGTTAAAATTAAAGTAAATTATAAAAAATAAGGTATTTCCAATGTTTTTAATACACCAAACATTAATTTTTCATCACAATTGGAAATTGTAATATACCACTTTTTGCCCAAAAACTTCCAGTCCGTTACGTTACACTTAGTACGATTTTTTTTTTACTGTGTACGTTTTGTCGTTACCGATGGTTTCCGAAATACGGTACTTTATGTAGCTTTGTACACGAATTACTAAAAAAAACTACACGGTTAAGACATCTGAGAAAATTGCAAACAATTCAGCGTGTCTTTACCAGCAAACTAGCAAAGTTTTATAGCTATCGAACAGAAACGCGTTTTAGCCCAAATATCCTTAAATCTACAAGGGTGGTAGGTGAAATATTTTTTTTTTCATAAAAAATCAAGAGTGAAGTAGGGTGAACAGTTTATAAATCATAGTCGTCAAGTTTCAAGTACATTTTTTTTGGGCCTCTCACTTGCCCGAACTTTGCGACACACATATTCGCTAACTTGTTCGTGTACATTAAATCCGGTGGGCTGTCGCGTCACCAACGATTGAGAAAACGAATGCC
The DNA here is from genome assembly GCA_030522665.1 of Ichneumoninae sp. A BG-2022a. Taxonomy (NCBI): domain Eukaryota; kingdom Metazoa; phylum Arthropoda; class Insecta; order Hymenoptera; family Ichneumonidae; species Ichneumoninae sp. A BG-2022a. The sequence continues at coordinate 10,208 of JAPYZC010002536.1, read as the reverse complement.
CTACTGGCTTCTCCGTCGCCGTAGGCCGGTTTAACAAAAAAAGACGAAAACAAAATAGTTTAATCTGTTTTTTTTGTTTTTGTTTTCAAGTTTCATTTATTTATTTTTCATTATCGTTAATATCGATTCGCGAGAACGGCCGACCGACCTTCGTCGAATAGTCGGGTCTACTAATCTATCGCGTTGTTTGCCTCGGGTTTTTTTTTTCACGTTCATAAAAATATATATCTATGTACAGTTATGTTGTGTGTATTCATCATCGTGTCTATCAACGCTCGAAGAGCTGACGCTCGCGCCGCGGAGCTTAGCACTTTTATTTTTTTTCTCTTCTACTCTTTTATTTTCTCTTTTTGTTTCCACGAAATATTTATACTAATGTCTCAAGTTTGATCATTGATCGATCGACGCTTCGTCTCGGACAAAAATACCGGCCCTGTTTTATCCTTCGTACTTTCTCACGACTCGTCTATTTTTTTTTATCGTTATACAACTTGACGTTCTCTCGCTCACACTATATCCGTCAAAAATAAAACTCTGTCACAAAAGCCCGCTTATTTCTCACAGTAAAACACACACGTTCAACCATCCAACAATCGTTTAACAATCTTTTTTTTTTTTTTTTTAAGTCTCTCAAGTTTCAACATCTGAATGAGATTTCTCTTCGAAAAAGGCAATACGCGCGCGAAAACGTGACGTGCTTGAAACAATTTTTTTCCGTCAATTTTTTTTTATCTCCTTCGCGTAAATGCATGTGTTTGTGTCTCTCGGGGGGGCACGCGTGCGAGTATTTCGTGTGTACACTGTATAATAATAATAATAATAATATGTATAATATACATAACGATGGGATTTTTTACGAAGACTTTTGCACGAGCAGAGCAGCACACAACGCGTGTTTTCACATAATCGTATTTTTTTTTATATACACATCGGTAAAGGAATGATTTCGTTTAATATTAATATAATAATAATCTATGGCCCGTGCGTCGCGTATCGTTCGTTATCGATAGGAAGTTTCGGTATTCGGGCTCGGCGGGAGGGGGAGTTGTATCTTTTTTCTCGTGTTGTATCTTTCGTCTCGTGTACTCGATTTAATAGTTTCACACTTTTGTTTCTTTTTTTTTCGTCCTCTTAGGCCTTTTGCTCTCACTCTCTGACCCATCACGTTTCGCACACTGAGATCTAATATACATTAAATATTAACGCTTATCTATTAACGACCGCTCGCTGGCTCGTTTGAGAGCGAAGGGACAAAAAATAGTTACGAAGGACTGAGCTGCGTCCAGCTGATTCGAGGCTAGAGTCCGCTCATAAACGCTTTTTTTTGTTCGCAACTCGAGACCCCAAAAAGTTCCCGACGATATATTTTTTTTTTTTTTTTTTATTTACCCCTCGTCGATTAACTTCGGAATAAAGTGACTATAGATAACTCTACGCACGCGTAGTCGCGTCCGTTAATCCCGGATCGACGGAGTCACAGGCCGCTTTATCATTTCGGACAAAAAAACAGACAAACGAAAATTAACATTCTTCGCGTTTCCGACCCGATTCAATATATAATAATATATATATAAATATATCTCTGCGCGTATATTATTCTTCATATATACCCGTGCCTTTTTCTTAACTTTTGCTCCGTGACGCTTCGCTCCGTTTTCAACGACGGGATCCGGAGAGAGTGGCGCGCGCTTTTTTATACTCTTTAAAAACTATCGAACGATTTGCACCGGTGAAAAGAAACGATTAATGGAAAAACGAAAGGTAAACACGACGGACTTGGTCTAAAACGATTATATCATGTAGTTTTTATATATATATATATTTATATATATATAGTAGCCTAGAAGTTCGAATCGATTAACGATCGATTTTCTTTTGAGGTACGTAATTTTCTCGGATCATCGTCCCGATTATCGTATATCGCAGATACGGAAAATCCGCTTTTACAATTTTCCCGATTTGTTTAATATATAGCAAAATACGGATTTATATATTTTATCTCTCTCTCTCTCCGTCTCTTTCTCTGATACATTATTTTCATCTTATTTTCTTTTGTTTTATGCGTTCGCGATTTAAAAATAGACTCAACATTTTTAGACTCTATTCGTTAATAGTTAATTAAGTTTCATCAACGTTTTCATTTTTTTTGCACCGATTCGAGAGGTGCTCGCGTTTGCCCGCGCGTCAAACTCTCTACTTGCTTAATCCCGTTTTTTTTTTTTTTTTTTAAACTCCTTCCTAACACATCATCAAGAGCGAACAAAAATATTCGGCGAATTACCCAGATCTGATCGTGATCGGTTACAATTTACCGCACTTAGTGATGAGAATAGTTTTCGTTGGTTTTCCGGTCTGATCGCCGTAGGTAGAAATTTTCTCGACGAGCTCGAGGCCCTCGACGACGTGACCGAATATACCGGTGAATCCTCGCATCTCCTGCAGTATGATGCGGAACTGCGAGCCGACCATGCCGAGATTGTCGTGGCGTTTCTGGGTCCGTCGCATGCCGACAGCGCCGCGCACGGCCGGAAACTTCGTGTCGTCCGGCATGAAGTAACCGTCCTCGAATATGCTCCGTCCGCCTCGGCCGTTGTTGAGCTCGAAGTCCCCGGTTATAACGGACTCGCCCTCCCAGCACTGAAATACCGTGCAGCCCTTGTACCCGATGCCGACCTCGCCGGTCGAGAGGACGCTGAAATTTTTCGCCATCTTCGGCGCGACGTCGGGCCGCACCTCGATAACGATTCTACCGTGGGGCGTGCTGTTCACGTCGATGTTGAAGTAGTACATCGGATAGGGATTCGAGGGGCCGCGAAGCGAGGCGACGATGCTGTTGGCCGCGACTTGGGTCGGCGAGTGAACGGGCCCGAGGCCTCCGCCTCCGGAAACGCCGTCGGGCATGAAGGAATTCTGACCGACCGGATGAAGCATCGAGTTGGTCGTCGCGCTCGGCACCGACTTCACCGAGGGCGAGCCCGGGGCGATCAGCAGCTGCTGCGACGGAGTCTGGGCCTGCTGCGCGCCACCCTGGTGAACGTGAACGCCACCCGAGGCCGGCATTATATTTCCGTGATACTCGATCGTGCCGTTCTGCATGTTCTGCTGCTTGCTCACTACGTGCCTCGTGTACAGCTGAGACATGCAGTAATTCGCCAGGAACAATATCGGGTTCTGAGCCGCGGCGAGATTGTTCGGTACTCTTCCACCGTTTCCCGGTGTTTGAATCGTCTCGCCCGTGTGTATGCTCGCCAGCGCCTGCTTCATCAGGGCGAAGTCGAAAACCACTCCGGAGTTTCCTATCAGATCGTCCAACTGGCACTGAAGCATCATCTCCTGGTACTTCGACTGCAGTCTCTGCTTCTCGATCACCAGCTGCGAGTGCAAACTCCACACGTCGCCCGGACTGTCGATTATCTGCAGGCTCGCCTTCGCCTTGCCGAGCGTCTCGCGCGCGTCCGATATCTCGGGAAAGTGCGTCCAACCGTTCTGCAGATCCGTCTCGACGTGCGTCTTCAGCGTCACGCAGGCCTCGAGAACTTTTATCAGAAATTCACGCTGCTGCATCGCCAGCCTCTGGATCTCCGACGATAGCTTGCCCATCGCAACTAACTCGAGTTGAACCTGGAAAACAGAAATAATTATTGTTATTATTTTGGTTTTGCTCGTGAACTACAGACTAGCGCGCTAGCCAGTTGACCACTCGGACCCTCAAGATATAAGAAATGAGAAGGCAGTTTTTTTTTCTTATTTTTTTGGGGTTTTTCTTTCGAGAAGATTTTTTGATACTCACGTCGGAGATGAGCTGTTCTTTGGCATCGGTCTGTGACTTTATTTGGTGACCAGGGTGTTCCTGCTGCGTGGCGCAGGCGCGACACAGCGACGCGCAACACGTACCGCACCATAGGGCGAGCGGCATTCCATGCGTGTGACAATTTTCGCTCTGCACAAAAATTTTATAAAATAAACGAATGACGAGAATTCAAAATTAAATCCGTACGGTCAGGTGAATTTTTTTGAGCGGTAAAAGCGCGGTTCGGGACGAACTTTTTTTAACACATTCGGGCGTTATGTTTGGGAGATGAAAGATATTAAAATCCAATGTATTCCGCTTCTTTTTTTTTCTCTGCACATCCGCGTAAAGTTGACCTTGGCTGATAATTGTATTAGCACAAAAACCTTGCATCTTAATATGGCTTCTCAGTCGAATGTGTATCGATACATGCGAACGTATATGCGACCGGTCACAAATAGAATAGAACTTTTTATTTTTCTTTCGTTTTTTCGTTTTTTGTTTTTTTTTTTTTTACCTACTTTTCTCTCTTTATCCATTTGCTTGTTCGGCGTACAGTTGTTGGTTAATTTGAGATGAGAAAAATTGTTCGCTAGGGCAAGAAGCGGCGAGTTTGTTGGGAGAGCGTCGGGCCCTTGGTCGCCAAGCTCCGTTCTCTTCCAACAGTGAGCGCAGAAGAGATCTCTCCCCTTCAGCAAATTGTTCTCTATGCATCGCAGACAAAAGTAGTGCTTGCAGCTCAGATATTTTGGGCATTGATCGGCGTCGTTGTACTTCTGCTTGCAGTAGCTACAAAGAGTCAGCTCCTCCAGATCCGTCAATACGCTTGGATCCAGCATCTGCAATATTTCTCATATTAATCCATCCAAGCTCATTTACGATATAATTTTTTTTAAATTCATCGATTGATTTTTTTTAATTTAAAAAAAAACGAATCTAGCTCATTCAAACATGAGAAAAAATCAAAATTATTAAAATCGTAGATTTTTATTCATAAAGTAAAAATTGATGACCCTGAAGATATTGGCGTGACATAACATTTTTTGTTCTGCAAGTTTTTTTTAATGCACTGTTTTAGAAAGAACAAAATCGTTCACTCGTAGAATTTTATTCTCTAAGTGAATTTTCCTGAGCAAAGTTTGTGCAGTGCAAAACACATATGTTATAATGTGATGATATTTTGTCTCATGAAAATATCTTCCGTAATATTTCTCAAATTACTCTATCCGAGATCATTTTTGGCCTAATATTTTTTTATTAAAAAATTCAACCGTTATATGGATCTTGCTCATTCAAAGAATCGCTACACTCGCGAGGAAATAAATATATATATATTTTTATTACGAATGTAAAAATTGATGACTTTGAAGATATCCACACATAAAATTTTATCATCGGCAAGTTTTTATTAATGTGTCGCTTATAGGAAAAAAAAAACAAAAATCTTTGCTGTAGATTTTCATTCTTCAACTGAACATTTCCCGAGCAAAGTTTGCACGATGCAAAACACAGTTGTTTTAACTTGATAAAATGTATTCTCGTGTAGATATCTTCAGTAACATTTCTCATATTAATCTATCCAAGCTCATTTTCGATCTAATGTGTTTGATTGCAAAATCTTTAAAATTAAAAAAAAAATATCTTCAGGACATAAAATTGGGTCTAAGACTGGCACGTTAAAATAGCAAAAATTCATAATCGCGTGAACAACCGAATTGCCCAACCGGCATATTAAACAAAAATAAAAAATGAAAAAAGTGACATTTTGTCGCGGAACGCGCGTGCGCTCGAGAAATCCCGCCAAAAGTCCCCTCGACCGGGTGTCGAGAGCGCGAGGGAGTGAACAGGCCGTGAGATTCGTGGCAGGAAAAGAGGTGGCTGCGAGAGAATCGGCGGGAAGAGAGCCAGCACACGCTTTAACGAACTCGCAGAGCAGCGAACATTTAGCCCGGATCGCGCCCGAATCCTTATCGCCGTTCTCTCGTCCAACTCACTAGCGACATAAAATTCCATCGACCATCGTAGTTTTTTTTTCTCATCAATTCCATCAACCCCTTTTTCTCTACCAAGCGCGATCGAACTTGCAACGAGGCGAATCGGCGGGAACGTGGTCTTGTTCTCCCGCGCACGGCAACGCACACAGCCATCGCGATGCCCGATGAAAATCCAAAGAACATTAATTGCACTCAATTTTTATTTTCCAACCCGCTCTCTTAACTCTTCCATTCATTCACTCTGCTCCGAACAGACGTACAAAAAAAAACCTTCACCCATGCCACAAAAAAAACCTACATTTATTTCCTAAAATATTTCTTATTTATTTTCTCATACTTTTCGTCGCTCTCCACGAGATAATCCAAAAAAAAAAACGAGTCAGCCGCAGTTGACCAGCGACGGTGAGCGCGCGCACTTATCGGCGAGTTTTCTTCTGGCGATTGTTACAGCACAACGTACGAGGGACGTCGTGCCGATGCCGTTGTTGTCCCCGTTAATAATCCTCGTCCTCACCAATAGACCTTTTGCCTGTTCGTACGCGTACATCGAACGCGCTGTGTGCTCCTCGGACTGTAATTAATCGTCTGTGTGTGCGCGAGAGTGTTGCATGAGGAAACTCGCGCGCGTGCAGAGCGGTGAAAACCTCGCGGGAATATTTTTGTCGAAGTCCTCTCAGCCTCTCAATCCGCCTCCTCGTCGGTCGTTGTCACTCGCACTGTCCCTCGGCGGCTCGCGACGTTGTCTTTCTTTTCGTCTCTGACAAAACTTCGAGGTTTATCGAGGATGCATCGGAGAGGCGTCCGGAACGCCGGTAACGCGGCGTCGCACTGAGCGGGCTCTCCGGTATGTTCGTCGTTTCGTCGTCGATCGGTTCGTTAAAATTCGTTTCGTTCGTTAATTCGACGATCCGCGTCGTACCGTCGCGTACATGCGTTTATCTCGGCTACCCGTTTGCGTTTTGCCACATCATGGGATGTTTCGTTACACTCCTCGTTCTATAACACTAAACCACTGGCATGGCGGCGAGTGAGAGACACCGACCGCGAGCGCGATAGCTAACACGCACACAGCACCGAGGCAAAGCGCGCGCTATTCGCCAACGCTGTTGCGCTGCTGCCGCTCTCACTGCTGCTTCCTCTCCGTGTCTTCCTCTTCTTCTTCGACGAAGTCGTCGTCGTCGTCGTGGTCGCCGTCGACCGTCGACCAACGTCCTCGTCGTCGCCGCCGTCGCTGTCCTCCACCTTTTCCCCCCCTCCCTTCCCCTGTTACCCCCACCCTTTCGCCCTATGCACGGTTTCTACGCAACTTGGTCGCTCGCTCGAGCTTCCCGTTTCCCTCTCCTCTCTTCCCACTGGCGCCTCCTACCATCTCTAGCTTAGTGTATGTTTTTTTTGTGTTTGTTTTTTTTTCTTTTTCACCGAGCATCGGGAGAGCCAGCGTAACGTCGATTTTGCGCAGCTGCACTTCAGCGCCGATACTCCATCTTGAACCGAGGAACGGAACAGACCGGCCTTTTCGGGTGCGCGCGCATCGCGCGCTACCCCGCCAAATGTACCGGAGAGCCGGAGCTTTCGCGGAGGCGCGAAGGTCTTTCCCGTTCGGGCGCTCGACGTTGTATCGGAATATTTCGGGCATGAGCAGGGCTGGCTTTTAATTCGGAAATATCGAACGCTCTCGGACTCGTGAGAATCGAGTTAATGATGAGCTCGAGGGCTCAGCGAAGTTCGGGGCTTTTCGGGGAGCGTGGTTAATGATTTTTTTAGGGCGCCTCGACTGTACCTCACCGAGCGCACGGGACAGTCGATAATCCTCGCTAAGAAGCCCCCTCAATTAACGTGGGCGAACGTAGTCGATTAACGTCGTAAAGCTCCCGCTCGACAATCTTCCGATTGAAATATTATTTTTATTCTTTTATTTTTGGTGATTAATTTTTTAATTTTTTTTACTCTATAGGAAAAGGATTCTTACGGGAACGAAGTATCGAGATTAGCCAGACCCCTGCCCGTGGAGTACTTACTCGTGGACGTGCCCGCGTCCACGCCGCTCACGCCCCAGTTCACTTTCTACGCTAGCGACAACATCACACCTTTCCCCGTCGAGAACAGGTGAGACCAAAGTTTTTCCGAATAATGAATAAGCAATTTTTCTTTATCACTTTTCGCATCTATGACAAATTGATATACATATATATATTTTTTTATTTACAGGCTTGTCGACGGTCAAGTTCAGGAGTTTGGTTCCTTATGCACATACATACAGCAGTTCACTTCCGAGCAATTCTTCGAAGCTGTGTCGGACTTTCACGTACTGTTGTTCATCTCTACCATGGATATGTTGCCGATGAAAGTGAGCAGAACGTAATTTTTTCGTTCATGGACAATCGATTTTGGCAATTATGATTTATCGATAAAGTGTATCGATAAATCTTATAGATAAATCCTATAGATAAATCCTGTAGATAAATCCTATAGATAAATCCCATAGATAAATCCTATAGATAAATCCTATGGATTAATCCTATAGATACCCATAGATAAATCCTATAGATAAAACATATGGATTAATCCTATAGATAAATCCTATAGATAAATCCTATAGACTGAGTTTGCACCGAGACTGAGAACGGACTGAAACAAGTCTGAACTAGTGCCAAAATTCAAATTAATTCGAAACTTTCCAGTCAACAGCTAATCCCATAAGTGAATTTTGAGTCTACTAGAATTTTTCCACTAGTTCAGAGTAAATCTCAGGCCGATCTCACTCACGGTGGAAACTCTGTAGTAGATAAATCCTATAGATAAATCCTATCGAGAAATCGAATTAATCGATTGACCCATTAAATCGATCGATGAATGTTTTCAGGACCACATGGTACCGCTGATGGAAGCGATTCGCACCAACGACAGAGAAAAAGCGAACGAGTGGGCGAGATCGGAGCACTGGGCGACGGTCGAGCAATTGATCTCGGCAACGTCGACCGCGTCTTCCCCGATGTCGAGTCAAGGCGCGGCTTTCGGAAGCGGCTCGATGGCCTCCTCATCTTCGACGATCGCCGGAGTCGGCATAGGCGTAGGCTCCGGTACCATACACAATCCTCCGCCGAATCAACCGCTGTGGACTTGCTCTCACTGCACCTACTTGAATCCGGCCGAGCTTGCGACATGCGAGATGTGTAATTTGCCTAGGTACACTTGATTGATCATTATACAATTATACAAAGCTTGCAAAGTTTAATCTCGCCTAAATTTTTTTTTCTTTTTTTTTTCTTTCTAATTTTTTTTTCTTTTTTTTTTCTTTCTATTTTCTCGATCCAACAGGATGTAGTGATTAGGAGCCGTGTGCGTGCGAGATATCGGTGGATATTTCATTTTCTACCCCGTGAGATCACCTTCCCGCGCCTCTTCGGCCTTATGTATGATGAATTAATAAAAGTTTCGTGCGTATCAAGTCAGAGCATTGAACGCGCCTGGCCACGCAAAAAAAAAAAAAAAAAATTACAAAACGCAAAGTACATAACGTTCGGGCAACAACCGCATTCAGGTATCGATCTATCGCTCAGCCGAAAAGATACCGCTGCTCCTCGTTCAGCTCGAGAGTCCGTGCGTCGGTGAATTGGAAAAAAGAAAAGAAAAAAAAAAACAAGAGAAAATATCTATCGCGTTTGATTGAAAGTTGGAAGAATCGTAAATGAAGACCCAACGACGAAGACGCCGACTCTCTCCCCGTGTGTCAAATAACGACCTGAATCCACAACAATTTTAATGGTAGAATTTTTAACAAGTGATAACTGTGATACAGGACTGTACGAAACGAAAAAAAAAAAAGATAAATGAAAATGAAAGGGATGAAAAAAAATGAAAGCAAACATAAAGAGCAATGGAAAGGCAAATATCAATGATCCAAATGGGAGTTTCGATCGAAGCTGGCGTCGATTCACCATGGTATATTATATACAACGTACCGGTTCTCAAACAAGACATTTTGAGGAAGATAAATAATACAGAAGATGCAACAAAATTATATCAGACATTGTATTGATATAGTTATTCTTCTTTTCGCAGTTCTTTTTTTTTCTCTCAAAATCTTCTTAGTTATGATAGAATTTTCGTCGAAGCGGAGAGTTTTTGTAGTCGTGTGGCAAGATGCTTTTTGTGAAAAAAAACAAAAAAAAAATCGTTTGTTTATTGGTGAGTTAATAAAAAACGGTATAAGAACACTTTGCAGACAAAAAAAAAAAAAAAAAGCAATGGTTCATCCTATCCTTTCCGTTGTATATAATATACCATGGTACATTATATACAACGGAAAGGATAGGATGAACCATTGCTTTTTTTTTTTTTTTTTTTTTCTTATTTTTTTTTTACCGTTTTTTATTTACTCTCCAATTAACAAACTATTTTTTTTTTTTTTTTTTTTACAAAAA
>JAPYZC010002535.1:0-17969 GCA_030522665.1 Ichneumoninae sp. A BG-2022a | reverse complement strand
TTTTTTCAGATTTTTACACCATCAAGAAGTACTTGAAATTTTCTCTTATTGTTGTCGAACTTATGCGAAGTCAGCGCGCAGCGAGACTCCCTCCTTAAGTGATCCAATGATGACGGTTCTTCTCTACGTTGCGAGCCCGTTAACGAGTAATTTCGCTACTCCACAAACAGCACTCGTTTTTTTAATATATATTATTATGTCCGTCGCATCCTGCGAGCTCTGCGCTCGTCTTTGTGCTTGTCCGTCCGTTCGTTTCTTCGAGGCGTCCCGAGGAAAAGCTTCGATTTATGTCGAGTGCGCCATAAAGGACGCGAAATTGGATAGCCGCGTGGTTATCGTTGGGCAGCTTCAACGTCGAGACAGCGATTATCTTGCCGGTTCGTGCATTCTCTGCTTTACCTCTAGCCCGGCTCCGGTGCCACTCTCGATCTTTTTCTCCTTTCCGCCCGAGCTTCCCGTTATCGCGAGGATCGAGCGGAAAACGCCTCGGGACTCTCGACGTTTCCATCGAATTTACTGTTCGCGCGACATCGGCAACAAGATCGGATTAAAGTCGCATAAGAGCCGAATGGTCGGGGGGGACATCGACGCTCCAACGACCCGATTCCTCCCTGTCGGACTGTTTATCGGTGCGGAGACGTCAATTTTTACACGCACGTTTACCCCCCCATTTTTATACCAGCCATCTTTGCGATGTCGAATAATAAAGCGCCGCGAGGCGAAGCGAATATACAGCTCGATACATGCTCGATCATAAATTCCTAACCATCTTATCCGAAATTTCAATACACATCCAAAATATCGTCCTTTCAGCCTCGTCGCGATAAAATTCTGATACGGAGATGGCGAATTGTTTCACCGACCGACTTTGCAAGGCAAATTTCGAGCGAATTATCATCTCGCAGACGGAATGTATTTGTCTTCGATATTCTGTTTATTCCTTTTTTTCTCCACGAGCGAACGAAGGTAGAAGCACAATTTCTCCGTACTTTCATTCCGTCGCCAGCGAATCGCGTCTGTGTGCGACACTCGCCGGGTGCGAAGCGAGGGCTACGGTGAGAGACGCAAAAGAAAAAAAAAAAAAAAAAACGTAAGAAAAAAAGGGCGTTGTGCGCGAAGGGAGAAAGATAGTCACCCGCGTTCCTTCGCTCGTGAGGTTGAATTTTAATACGTCCAACCATTATAAATTCCGAGCAGGCGAGAACGAGACAGGGTCTGGAAACTTGCACCATTAATCAAGATTCGTTTCTTCGAGGCTTCTCTCGTTCCGTTCTCGGGCTTGCCTTTTTCTTTCAGTCACCCCCGACCACCGTCCACGTCCTTTCCCGACCCCCTTAGACAGTCTCTATCTCCCCCTCTCTCCCCCTCTCCTCAGTCCATTCTCCTTTTGGCATGACACAGACACGAAGGAATTTACCTCTTACCGGAAGAACGTGTCACTTTCAGCCGGCAAATTTTGCTCAAACTTGTTACCCGGACTCGCACTCGTCTCCGATTTCGCCAGAAATTTCGAAATTCCGCTAGCTATTTTCACTTAATTTTAGTTGGAATAATGCGCCTCGCAACGCGTAACGCACCCAAGAATTGCGAGTTAAATTCCGTGCACTTCGCCATTCGCTCGCTGACTTTTCCCGTACACATCTATGTAGGGTAGAGCGGGGCAAAATGGGGCAACGGGGCAAAACGGGGTTTTTGGGCAAAACGTCATTTTCCAATAATTTTTGGAAGCCCGAATTCGCCCCATCGATGCATCAGGCTTTTCTGCCCCGTTTTGCCACCTTGTCCGATCCAAAAATTATTGGAAAATTTAGTTTTACCCAAAAAGCCCGTTTTGCCCCGTTGCCCCATTTTGCCCCGCTCTTCCGTACGTACATAGCTACTTACGTTTAACGTCCTCCCGGCTATGCAGTGCCTGGCGCACCGCGACCCTCGCATACGTACGTAATTGCATTTACGACGATGACTCGAGCACGTATTCCGACCGCGCATACGTATCACGTGTACGGGTCTCGTGCGAGAGATGTACGGGCGAACTCGCGAAACGGGAGATGCTGGATCGCGTTCGCTACGACGTACTTATACAATTACAGTTACAGCCACGACGGTTTCCGCCTAACGTCGCTTGCGACTATAAGTACGTATGCGCGTGCACATTCGTATGCGAAGGATGGACTTCCGTTTTAGTATGTGCCGCCGCTTCTGGATGCTCTCCGGTACGTATCGTGGTCGTCCTTACGTCGGGACCGAGTCTGTCGTCTCCCGTGTCTGTGCGCCGCTCCGTAAGTGCCGAAAAACCGGGCACACAGAGTTACACGTGTATGTACGACTCGAGTGTGTGCACGCGCATACACTCGCCCCGTGGTTTGCCCAAAGGCACCGAGCCAAAGACTAACGCAACTTTGCATAATGGCGGTTTAACTTTAATCTTTTTTATGGGCTGCGTAATGGCCCGTTGAGGGTGGTTTTTATTGCTCCTGTTCAAACAGCACAGACTCACCGGCCGGTGGGAGCGAATTTGCTCGACACGCCAAAACGATACTTATGTTTCGCGAAAACTCACACCCGACAGCGTTCTTACCTTCTGGTTAAGATGCTCCAATTTTCGCGCAAGAATTATTAATCGTTCGTTCCGACTTCGCACTCCCCTTCGCTGGGGCTTGCTAGCTCGAATTTTTCTTTCCTTTCCCGGCCCTCGCTGTTTTTTTCTGACGACGCTGCAGAATTATTGCGGGATTAATAGTTCAAGTCCGGAACACCATTTTCAGGTAAAAAAAAAGAAAGACATTCTGAACTGCTCGAGATTTTTCTGAAACTGAATGTTTGATAAATGTAACTTCCAAATTTTATACTTGAATGGCGAAGAATTTCACGCAATTTTCACGTCGAGTTGCAAAAAAAAAAGATCGCTCGAATTTTTCTTACCTTTCCTGGCCCTCGCTGCTTTTTTCTGACGACGCTGCAGAATTATTGCGGGATCAATCCTTCAAGTCCGAAACACCACTTTTAAGTAAAAAAAAAAAAAGAAAGACATTTTGAACTGCTCGAGATGTTTCTGGAGCTGAATGTTTCATAAATGTAACTTCCAAATTTTATACTTGAATGGCGAAGAATTTCGCGCAATTTTCACGTCGAGTTACAAAAAAAAAAGATCGCTCGAATTTTTCTTTCCTTTCCTGGCTCTTGCTTTTTTTTCTGACGACGCTGCAGAATTATTGTGGAATTAATCCTTCAAGTCCGAAACACGACTTTTAGGTAAAAAAGAAACATTCTGAACTGCTCGAGATTTTTCTGAAAGTGAATGTTTGATAAATGTAACTTTCAAATTTTATACTTGAATGGCGAAGAATTTCACACAATTTTCACGTTGAGTTACAAAAAAAAAGATCGATTATCCGAAGGCTCGAAAGTTTTAATCAAAGTTTCTCGATGCTACGAAGGATCTCGGCGTTGATGCGAACTTGCCGAGAAAAAGCGGCGAATATTTGCGAATTATTCAATAGCTTCATCGGGCTGTTGCCGAGGGGTAACTCCTGCATATACATGTATGTAGCCATCGGGGCCCGGAATCCGGCAAATAATTCATAGCCTCGTACACGGCCGTGGCGAAGAAAGGGAGGGTAAAAAAAAGAAAAAAGGGAATTCGCGGTTAGCCAGGGGTGGGGGGCGAATAATATCGATTTCATGAAAAATTAACAAGCCAGCTTTCTCACGGATCGGAACAAATTGTTTCCAATTTTCCGGGCTAGCGGGAAAATCCGTGACTCGGCCATTCTCTCGCCGCGGGATACGCGTCGGGTTCTGCGAGAGAAAGTCGGTGGAAGGGGCGCTGGCGCGTTACCCTCATCCAGTGGTTCCCCCCGCAAAACCCCCTATCCGCACCCCCCTATCCGTACGTTCGATAGGATAGAATAATATTTACGTATCGAATCTTCGCCACTATCGGCATCCCCGACGCCGATGACACCACCGGGCGAAAGAAAATCGACTGGCGATACTCGGGAAAATGTATCGATTGGCACCTTTTTCGAAGCGGGTCCTGCCGGGCTCCGCACTAATGAATCTCCTCGTTTCTCGCCCGTGAATACCGCCAGCACAATCGCCCACCCTCTTCATTTTCTTTTGCCATTTTTTTTCTCTACCCACCACAATTACTCAATGTTCAATTATTTTTAATATGTAAAATTCATATTCCCGATGACGATACCAGCATTTTTGTTTGCAAGTCTCTTTTGCCGTTAATAAAGTAAAAACAAAAACAACAACAATAAGTCCGAGAATACCGCCAACACAATCGCCCACCCTCTTCATTTTCTTTCGCCATCTTTTTTTCTCTCCCCACCACCATTACTCAATATTCAATTTTTTTTAATATGTAAAATTCATATTCCCGATGACGGTACCAGCATTTTTGTTTGCAAGTCTCTTTTGCCGTTAATAAAGTGAAAATAAAAACAACAACAATAAGTCCCGAGAATACAGCCAACACAATCGCCCACCCGCTTCATTTTCTTTTGCCACTTTTTTTTCTCTACCCACCACAATTACTCAATATTCAATTTTTTTTATATGTAAAATTCATATTCCCGATGACGATACCAGCATTTTTGTTTACAAGTCTCTTTTGCCGTTAATAAAGTAAAAACAAAAACAACAATAAATCCGAGAAGCGCAGCGAAGGTGCACAGAGCGGCTATAATTATGGTATAATAAACAAAAGAGTAATTAAAGTGTGTCGGAAAAGTGGAAGTATAACAGCGTCGGCAACGGTTCGTGCTGCACTTTCTTGCCGGTATTTTTCTTTTTTTTTGCACACTTGGAAGCACCGTCGGGACTGCTGTTGAACCATTCTGCAACAATGCAGGAAGCCTAGCGCACACCCAGGTTGATTCGCATAAGCTGGCCGAGCCGGCTTCCGCTCCGCTGTCACGACCGCAACGTCGGGGGGTTTGCGGAGAGGAAGGCGTCGCGGAAGTTGTAACGACATCGTGTATCACGCCTCGGGTAAATTCACTGTTGGGCTCCCGAGTCCATAGTTTCTCGGACCACCCCCCAACCCCTCTCCCCCCTCCCCCTAGACACATACAGCGCGGCGCTGGATCCTTATTACTTAAGTCAAGTCTGCTGTGCTGGAAGGCGTGGACCCGATGCGCGCCATATCGTCGCTTCTCGCACTTCCGAGAGCCCAATATACTTGTGGTGTCTGCGTGGCTCTCGTGCAAACTCGTTAGCAGAACAAGCGAGACGATTTCACGAGACAATTATCCACCGCAAGATCGTTAGTGTATCGCGGAACTCGAATCGCTCGACCATCTTAATCCTTCCGTGATTTACAAGATAATCCATCCGAGAAGTACAAAGTTTCGGCTCGGGGATATCCTTGCCAGAATCGCGAGTTCGGCAACGGGTTTAGCTGAACGGGTCACTATGCGAGAGGAAAACCGCGATCCGGAGCTGGTGAGCCAAAAAGAGATTGAAAAACAAATGTATTATACACTGAGAAAAAAGGATGGTATTTCCTACTATAACGAATAGTTCACAGAGGGGACGTCTATATAGATGGTTCGCGATAGTATATATTCAATTGATTTAACTATAATCATAGTTACAACTATAATTTTTGGTCATTGTCGTAACTGTAAAATATAGACGTCCCCCTGGGAACTATTTACTATGTAAGCTTTTCTCAGTGTAAAGTAAAAAATACACGGTTAAAAAATATATCTTGTATAAATAACGCGCGAATTTGGTTTTGGAGCGGATATTGTTAGTGCGATCGCAGCTAAATCTCTCACTGTCACACGTCTGCTCTCTCAGACAGTCCGATCGAGACTGTTCTCACCTGGTCAATCGATAATCTGTCCGTTTGTCATTTGTCATACCGAGCTTATCTCGAGGATATCCTTGCCAGAATCGCGAGTTCGGCAACGGGTTTAGCTGAACGGGTCAGCACGCGAGAGGAAAACCGCGATCCGGAGCGGGTGAGCCAAAAAGAGATTGAAAAACAAATGTATTATAAAATTTATAAATATATCTTGTATAAATAACGCGCGAATTTGTTTTTGGAGCGGATATTGTTAGTGCGATCGCAGCTAAATTTCTCGATCACGAACTGTCACACGTCCGTTCTCTCAGAAAGTCCGATCGAGACTGTTCTCACCTGGTCAATCGATAATGTGTCCATTTGTCATTTGTCATACCGAGCTAATCCGTTCATCTATCTAGTATCGTGTCTCTCGGTCCATCCTCACCTCTATATTAGTTACAATATATAAAAATAATAAAGTACAAAGATTAATGGTGTTTTTTTCGACGGACTGGCGCAGTTTCATCGAGCTCGAGCGGAAACTCTAATTTTGTCAAGGATATTCTTGAGTTCCGTACTTTTCGCTTCTTCCCGCAGAGCGCACGGCTCTCCGCTGTTTACCGTACCCGAGATCCACGAGAGAAACTATACGCTGCGCCTGGAGAGTGGAAACCACGGAGAAACCAAGATAGAGCGAGGAGAACGGGAACAAAAGGACGGTGGAAGCTCCGCGCAAAGGATTTCGTGCGGTCGACTGTTGAATTTCTCAAGTTTTGCGGCTGTTGGTGTAACAGTCTGTCTGTTGTGGCTGCTGTTGCTCCCGCTGCTCGTAATATAACCGAGCAAACCGTTTTTACCCTCTCCCCCTCTGTTATTGTGTGCATTACCCCGCACTTCGAATCTTGTATCGAGGCAGTTTCGCCGAATGTCGCCGTGTCTTATAAGTTGACCGAATTTATGTAACAGGCGGCCCGGGTGGCGAATAGAAAACGAGAACAAGCTGCCGGCAGTCGGGCCTTCGGTCTTCCAACTTCGGAGCAATTCCAGCTCGTCTAGACTTTGCATAAAATATGTTATTGTCTTTCTAGAACAGTCAGCCCGATCACGATCGATCACGCATTAAAAAGACATCAATATAACTCAATCAATAACGCCGCGATTAAGTGCTCGCCAGTCCGTGAGAGAATCCGGCGAAAAGTCGGCTTCGGGAATTACCGCCTACCCCGAGGGATGGAAGGGTTGAACGCGGCGCTCTTTATTATATTTTCCTCACTTTGCGAGACCAACTTTGTCCCGCTTCACTCCCGAGTCTGTGCGGGGCGAAGTTTCGCCTTACCCTGGCTGTATAACCGGAGGCTCGGTGCCGGCGATGTCGGGACCGAGGGAGGGATTCGGGGTTTCGCATCAATCTGCGAGGCTCTCGAGTCAAGAAGCAACGGATGGCGACACTGGAACGCAACCGCTTCCTAAATCCCATACATCCACCGGCGGTGTTTCCCTCGAACCACCCCCTGGTACGCGCCCTCGAGGCCTTCTCCAAGTTTCCTCATCCCTCGCGCACTCTCGACAAAGCAACTCTCCACCGTCCCCCTTGTTGCCGGAGAGAATACATAGCAGTGCGGATACTTTGTACCCCACCGCCCGCGAGCGCTCTGTGCGATTTTTCTCTTGCAGCCACTTCCGCGCGGCCGGCGGGGTTTGTCTTCGAGGTGGAGAACCCGCGCGGACAATGAGAGTACAGCGATACGCGCGATCGAAGTTTTGCGAATATCGAAGACGAATAGCTATACGGAGGTTACCGCCGGCTCCGGAGTTGCGAAACTAATATCCTCCGAGGCTCTGGGAGTATTCGATGAAGCCAGTGTCCAGACCACGAGAAATGCATCCAGAATCCGACAAATAATTCATGGTCTCCTATCCGATTTAGCGAAGAGAAAGAGAAGATTTAAAAAAGATTTGCGGTTAGCCGGGGACGGATAATATCGATTTCATGAAAAATTGACAAGCCAGCTTTCCCTCGGGTCGGAATAAATTATTTTTAAGTTTTGGGACTGGTCGGAAAATCTGTGATTGGGCCATTCGCTCGCCGCGCGTTAAGCGTCGGGTTGAGTGAGAGATATTCGAGCGGGCGATGGACTCGCCAATGATCCCGACGCTACACATACCGCTCCGCGAGCGATAAATCCTCCGTAACTATAGCGCAACGAGTTAGCCACTCCGTAACCCTCCCTCGGTATTCTCCACCTCTGTATTCGGTATTCCGGTACGTCTTGACTCCCGGGTCAACGCGCGGAGCCAGCGATGCGGATTCGAGTGGAAATAGTCTCGCGGGCTCGATTTACAATATAGTGGAAATGTTCCTTGAGGGAAAAAAAGAATCGGTCTCATATTCTCTCGCAGAGTAAAGAATGGATATGGATGATGGAATTCTTCTGAGACTGGTCCAGCTGGGACCATTTTTTGTTTATCTATTTTTGTTTACGGGGGCGAAGCACAATCGCCAGACGATAGGAATCCTGCGGAAAATAAAACACACCATGGGAGCAAAGTAATAGAGTGGGGTAAACCGGCCAACGAATGGACCGTTAAGCAGACGAAAAAGCCAATGAATAGACGTTTTTTATTATACGGGCAAAACTGGGCAGAAAAACCTGATGTATCCGATAGGGCGAATTCGGGCATCCAAAAATTATTGGAAAATGACGTTTTGCCCCGTTGCCCCATTGCCCCATTTTGCCCCGCTCTACCCTATATTGAATAAATAACGCGCGAATTTGGTTTTGGGCCGATATTGTTAATACAATCGCAGCTAAATTTCTCGAGCACGAACTTTCACACGTCTGTTCTCTCAGAAAGTCCGATCAGGACTGTTCTCACCTGGTCAATCGATAATCTGTCCGTTTGTCATTTGTCATACCGAGCTAATCCGTTCATCTATCTAACATTGTGTCTCTCGGTCCATCCTCATCTCTATATTAGTTTATTAATTATATCTTGACTCCCGGGTCAACGCGTGGAGTCAGCGATGCGGATTCGAGTGGAAATAGTCTCGTGGGCTCGATTTACAATATAGTGGAAATGTTCCCTGGGGGGAAAAAAAGGAATCGGTCTCATATTCTCTCGCAGGATAAAGAATGGATATGGATGATGGAATTCTTCTGAGAATGGTCCAGCTGGGACCATTTTTTGTTTATCTATTTTTGTTTACGGGGGCAAAGCACAGTCCCCGGACGATAGGAATTCTTTGGAAAATAAAACACACCAAGGGAGCAAAGTAATAGAGTGGGGTAAACCGGCCAATGAATGGACCGTTCAGCAGACGAAAAAGCCAATGAATAGACGTTTTCAATGCACGTGCTCTTATGGAAAGTGTCCATTCATTGTGTTACCGAACGGTCTGAACGGAGGAAAGAAGAAAGAGAAGGAGACGAGATAGTAACGGAGTTGTTTTATGACCTGGAAGTTAGCAACGTTGCTCCAATGATATTATTAACAGATGTCACCTTTCTCATTGTTTATTTTCAGGCGAAACGATAAACAAAATTATTATATTATATTATATTATTATTATTATAATTATATATGTATATAATTATAATTATAATTTTCATAAATATTTTCAAATTATTATTATATTAATATATGACATTACATTATATTATCGACTCGAAAAAAAAGATAACCTTTTGCGAAACATGACAGCTGTCAACAATTTTGTTGGAGCAACATTGCTACCTTCCATACCTTGTTGTTTTGTTATTGTTTGTTTTTCATGGGTTTTGATCGGACTCGCTTGAGAGAAAACTAAAGAAGAAAAGTTCGTCATTTTTAAATAAATTCCGTTGAGTTCAATATTTTGTAGTTGTTTCCATTTTTTTAAAATTATCTTCGGAGTGAGAGACGAGAGCAGAAGGTGAGAGCTCGCAAAAGAGCGTGAGATCGCTGCGTGTGGCGATCCAATGAAACGTGGGAGATTGGAAACGCATTCATTGGTGGTGGCGAAAGACATTGGCTCTGTCCATTCATTGGCTGCTTTACCCTAGTCGATTTTGGCCTCTGTTCTTTCTATTGCAAGAAAATGTGACAAATTCCTGCCGTCAGATCACCTCAAAATCGCGAAAAGTTTCGCGCGTCGCGATGGGTGTCGAGAGCTGGGTGCGGCGGATGAATGGTGAGATCCGTCTCTCGGATCCATAATTCATTCGCCCATGCATAAAGTAGCTGGGTACTAATTTGCCGAGGTCGCCCGCGCCACTCGAGGGAACCTCGCCCGCTCACGCAGGTTTCGTACGAGCGGTGATCGCGATGGTGAGCCCGTAGGGAGGGGGAGGTCGAAACCCGCGTTCTCTCCTCTTCTCGAGTTCGGATCCGCCAGTCGCCGCTATCGCGAGGACGGGATTCGCGGGGGCTTGAAACCGCGAGATGCAATTATGATAAACGTGAGAGCTTCTTCCGAGGGCCTTTCAGTGCGCGTGCGAGCTTACAAAAGCCTGCGGCTGGAGAACGGAGACGGAAAAGCTCCCTCGTTCTCCCTCTTACTTCCTCCACTCTCGCTCTTTCCTATTCTTCTAGCACGACACTTGCCTTTGCTCGAGCACGTTCACCTTTTCCACTTTCCATTTGCCGTTCCCCATCCCGAAGTGTTACCGGCATCTTCCGCTCTTTCTTACAGTGTCGCGATAAGAAAATTACTCTGGTCAGGGGAAGTATTTTTTTTTTTTTACATAATTTTCATCAAATTTTGGTCTCTTGGTACTTCGAGCGTTTTTCGGTTAAACGTAAATCTACCCGCTGGAGTATAAAGTAGAGCCGAGACATTTGGATTTATCGGGCCGCTGTCGTAATGAGAGATTCGATGGAGGTGCGGCAAGAGTCGTTTCCGGTTTTTTTTTTCGATTTTTATCCACCGAAAAACCCGCAACGATGAGGATTTACGATTGAACCGATTGTAGAATTTATGCGGTGGGGGCATGCAACGCAAAACGCTCGGTGATCCCGCACACGCATCTACATATTTCATTCGTCGTGTCAATAGTTTATTCACAATCTGTGGTAGATTTCACAGTGCGGAGAGTTCAAACATTGCGCGAATACCTCGCGTTTTAGTATACTCATCACTTTTCGGGCTCTGTTAAAGCGCTTCATCGGTTATTTATAGAGTAAATCTGGCGCCGGTGGTCCGAAGGCATTAACGAACGATCACGATGACGATGAATAATATTACGGTAATTGATTGTCATTTGTGTACATTTGGCTGCGTCCGGCGGGAATTGATCCTACTGTTAATTCATCACCGTTTCACCCAACTCTTCCGATCTCTCTTTGACCCCAGAAGATGATTAAAAAAGACCGAAAATTAATAAATTCTCACGTTGCTACGTCATTTTACCTTTACTCTTATTTACTTTTATTACTTAGTGGTTAATTTATTTTTATTTACAAATTTCTGACTTTCTTACAGAGGGAAGTTTCATTAATAAAAGAATAAATGTTTCATTTGTTTGCAGATCAGTCTGTCCGATTGTAACTCGATAGATACAATTTAGCTCAAGTTGAATTTACGATAGCACTTTTGCAAAACAAAAAAGTTATAGACATTTAGAAAAAAAAAATCTTAAAAAACTGGAAAGGAAGAAAAAGTTTTACGTAATCTTACTCTGAGGGATGATAAAGTTCAAAATTCACCCTCGCAATCCGCCGTCGTGTGACGTTGTGCTTTAATTTCAGAAATTCATCCGAAGGTCTCCGACCGAGAAAATCTTGAAATTTTTCGAGCCAATTTGGCTCACGCTATCGCCCCTTTTCTTATCTCGTGAATTTTTGACTTTGCCCCCGTCCCCATCGCGGCAGTGCGGTGCGGAGGGGCGAGTGGGAGTTCTCGGGTAGGCCCTTGGCAAACGGAAACGTGGGGCGCAATATCGATCCGTTGCCGAGGGCTGATTCATCGTGACCGAGACGGAAGGGCTGTCACCCTCCTCTCCGTCGCCCAAGCGTTTTCCACCCCTGCGCTCGACGCTCTCTGTCGTTTTCTCCGCGGCGCCCTTTATTTTTTTCTCCGGGCCTCTCTTGGCTCCCTTCCGTTATTATTCTCTCCCGATACGACCGGTCGAGTCAAGTCACACAAACTTCGTGTTTCCACGAACAATAATTCATTTGGCTGCAATATAATTCGTTCCGCACGATGCCCGCTCGTATCTCGCGCCGGCACGCAGAAAACCTCGTTCATTAATAGGATCCGCGAGGTCTTTTGTCCAATTTCGTTTCATTAATGCCCGGTGTATATATCTCGCGTCGAGAATTTCGCGAAATATCGAATACTACGTGACACAGTACAGGCGGCATTGTTCGTAATCTATAGAATACAATATATCGAAAGATTAAAAATAAAAACAAAAAGAAGCAGAAGACATGCATAGGGTAAAAGTGGGGAATATGGACCGTTCCATATATCATTGATTTACGTGTTAATCGAGGTGGGCCATATTCGCCACTTTTACCGTACAGTGAGAAAGCAACAATATGGGGATTACTGGGCGCCAGTTGGAAAGCTTTTTTATACCGGGCGATCCGTTTTTACGCTGCCCAGCAGAGTCGCGGATAAAATGGATAAAAACGCTCTGTCACATTCGTCGATCGCGGCAGCCCTTCGAGATACACCGCCAATATTCACCGCCGTTCTCTCTCGACTCGCGGATAAAAAAAGCGTGAAATCGTAGGATGCGCGAGACACCTCTAGCGTGTGTGTCGCTTATTTTTTATTTATGTTTTTTTTTTCTCCCCGAAGAAGCGGCCGTTATTGTATCCAGCGCGAGTCGGGTGAGTCGGGGGGTCTCGGGAGTAGAACGCTGAAAAGCCGTCGTTCATATCGCGGAATCGTCGACGCGGAAAAGAAGAAGACAGTAGGCGTTGCGGGGACACAGCCGACGGGTAAAAAAAAGAGCGACGATGCAGGAGGAGAGAGAATGGAAAATAGAAAGCAGTCACCCTTTACGCGCCCGCTTCAGACCCCACCCTTCTACCCTAAGAGATATTCTATTCTCGAAGAAGAATGCCCAACGACGTCTATGTAAATGTAGATTAGACTTGCTGTTCCATTCAGGACTGTGTGGCACATGAACCCACTCGCTCCGGTCGCTCGCTCGCAAAGATGGATCTAATCTCGTGCCATCTCGGCATCTTCGTGAGGTTTTCCTCTTTTTCCTTATTTTTTCCACTCCTTTTCTCTACTCTCGTTTCGCCCCCTCTCCTCCTCCCCCATCCTCTTCCTTATACACGCGGTGAAGCTCTTTCTCGTTCTTCCTCGTGGCACTTCCTTTCACCGCTGAGGCGACGCCGGCTTCCGGAATTGGTACTATACCTCGCCAGATTCCTCCTCCGCATTTGCCGACGACTACCGTCGCGAACCTTTATCTTCTTCGTCGAGAGCAACGCTCTTTCGGATTCGAAACTCACAATGGGTCTTATTTGACTTCGCCCTCGCCCAGCGGGCCATATACCTTGCCAATGAAGAATGTCACCGTCTATTCGAAGGATCACGTGTGTTCGGATGAAATTTTCTTTCCTACCCCTTCGCATTCGCCCGGTGGTGCATTGACGCGGTTTCCATTAATCCTTCGACGCCCAAATTATTTATCGTGTCTCTCTTGGAACGAGGAAAAGGAAAACCATTAACCGACGTTGATCACGGAAAGTACACTGAGAAAAAAGAATAGTATTTTCTACTATACCAATAGTTCCCCGGGGCAACGTCTATATAGATCGTTTTTGATGGTATATATTCAATTGGTTAAATTATAATTATTGTTGTAACCATAATTTTTGGTCACTGTCATAACTATTAAATGTAAACGTTCCCCCTGGGAACTATTTTCTATGGTATAAAGTCAGTATTGTTGCTTTTACTATGTTATTTTTTCTCAGTGTAATTATTTTTTCAAATTTTTTGATAAGGAAGAAAACTATCGTACGGAAGTAGCAGCGAAATCAGCAAACGAATTCGAAATATCACTGGTGTCAGTGAACAGTTGTACGAATGGGGGGTTGAGAGCAGACACTCGGGAAAGGGTTGACATCCTTTGCGGGTGGCGCGTGTTTCGCGGCGATACGAGACGCCGGACTCCGATTGTCCGACACAGCCGGCAGTGGTTTGATAACGGGACGATAACGAATCGCGAGCCCGCTGTGCCATCGCCATTCGTTTGGCCTGTGACCAGGGGGTTATGATAATCTCCTTCCGTCCGCAGAATTCTCACCACCGGTGTACCAGCGATACTTTGCGCGGCTGTTTGCAACTGTCTCGCGGAGGCCGCGCTGTCCTGCCTCGAGCCATTAAGGTAAACGGCCCAGTTTCCGCCATCTTCAATTGTTAGAGGGAATATTTTATATTTCGTTTGTATTTAACGTATACTGTATTCATTATTAGTATAAATTGCGATTAATGGCGGTAACTGGGACAGCGGCGGAAACTGGGCCGTTTACCTTATGTCCCGGTGAGAACGAAGACACGGTTCGAAAACTACTCGCAAATCTATTCCATTTCTCTCACT
Source organism: Ichneumoninae sp. A BG-2022a (assembly GCA_030522665.1). Taxonomy (NCBI): domain Eukaryota; kingdom Metazoa; phylum Arthropoda; class Insecta; order Hymenoptera; family Ichneumonidae; species Ichneumoninae sp. A BG-2022a. Next base: position 3,620 of record JAPYZC010002535.1, on the reverse strand, counting down.
TATCGGATTTATATCGGAGCTTCTTAGTCTCGGGTAAAAGTGCGGAAACGGAGGAATCCAGCGGAATTAACGAGAATATGTACTAACGCGTGCACTGCTTTCATAGAGGGTAAGAGTGGTGAATATGGCCCACTGCGATTAACTCGTAAATTAATGATATATGGACCGGGTTATATTCGCCGCTTTCACCCTTATCATTATTTCTGAACCTCAACAATAGCCAAGTAATAGTACATTATGCTACGAGGGAGGAAAGTGCGTGATTTTCACCGAGGTTTCCTGTCCGAGTGCAGCGAAAGGCAGCACTCACACAATGTGAAAATCCGCTCCTTCCGCGTGCCATAGGATATTTTTTACGACTATGCTAAAAAGTGGCCGTTGCAGGCATATTTCTATGCCTGCAACGGCAGTGGAAAGGCCTTTTTAGTGGAATTGGGAAAAAACAAACATTAATCTACGGAACGGCGAAACTCACGAGAAGCAGTACGAGTAAAAATATTGTCAGGCATTGTCGTTATTGTACCAAAGTTCATTTGCTACGATCCAAATTGATGGGGAAATTTAATTTGTATCGCACTCAACATTATCCTTGGCTGACGGAATCGGTACAGTCCGGATAAAACCAACGCCATTCGACGGATGATTGAATTTACTCGAATGTACTTTTTTGCTTTTTCAAAATCACTCCAATTTTCGCCGAAACCGTCGAAGAAAACCTTGTTCCACTTCAAATGCCTGCTACTACGTTATTATATATTTGAAGAAATATATTCCAAATTATATCCGAAATTACAGTGGAAATATATTTGTCATCTGACAAATATATTTTTCAATATATGTCTCACATAAATTTTTCTCACATATATCTCACATAACTTTTATCGACATGGATTAAGAGATTTGAATCAATTAATTTATCAACGGTCCTTTGATGGAAAATCATAATTTGTTTGGCATACACAGCGGCCGCACCAGGTTGCGTAGGGCTACAGAGGGTTTCCACTGTTCTGTATCCTTAATCCAATTACTGTTACTCTACTGTCCAAGCACCAATGCGCAACATTGCAAGTAGATAGGGTGTCCGGGCGCGCGTGTTGGTCGTCAACTGGCCGTCACTATGATGTACGTACACGGGATGGCTTCATCCTGCGATGACGATATTCTGAGAGAGTGATGTTAGCTCACGTCACTGATGGTCCTGCTGCCCTTCCGCGAGAGTTCGCCCGGCCTTCGGTATCCCATACGAGCCAACACAGGCTGCAGGCTAATTAAATATGGATTATCCTTGGATCGTTGCTGCATTTCCCCCGCTTGTGTGCACTAATTGCGAAACATTGTATATTAAAGCTTGTTTCCCGATAATAATTCCTGTGTCGAAACTATCGTTCAACTCACCCAACATGTTCAACACACCCAAACTCATAGATGTGAAATAAACGAAGAAACGTAACATCGAAATTCAGAAACGAAACTTCGGAACAAATTTTGAATCAGTGCTATGCATTTTTATTTTTAAAAGTGCTATACACTTTTAAGTAGTTCATACTAAGTATAAATGATACACGGAGTACATAGAAAATATATTTAACATTGCTCAAAAATTTGAGAAGATTGGGGCAATCGATCCCTATGATATTCATTGCCAAAAATATAGAGCGGGACAAACTGGACGATTTTTATTAATTTTTTCTTCGATGGACAAAAAATAAAGGTAGCATATCAGATGGAGGTTTCGAACCCGTTTTGCCCCAGCTTCCCCAACGCGTTCTTGCTCCAAAATAATGATTGAATGCAGGTCAGACTTTCTGCACTCTCGTTCGCGCGTACGCTTGTCCCTGACGCGAGATTAACGAAGATAATCGAACAGCGATGCATTGACTCACGCGCATTCTGATCGAACACGACTTTACTTTTTTCATTAATTTTCCGTTGCATGCCGATGTTATTTTATCGCTAAGCGGTGCCGGCCAGAGGCGTGCCTGTCAGCTCTTTCGTTCGTTATCCGTTCGCTGCGAGAACTCGAGTGCAACAAGTGTTATTTGCACCCTTCTCGAAGCAAATTACGTACCACCCTCTCCGCCCCGCAACGAGCTATTTACAGTCTCTGTGAAATCCCACGGATGTATCCTCTCCGCGTGCACACGGTACGAGCAACTCTTTCGAGTGATGCGAAGATTGGGTTTTACGAAACGCGTCTGTCGAGCAAGCCTGTTCGATAGACCTTTGTTTGTTCGCCGTGTAATTACAAGAGTTCCCTTTTTTTCGTTATTTTCCAGGCCGACCTCTCGTGCAAGAACACCAAAGTGAGCGTCGGCGCGATCTACACGCGTACGAATTTCGTTACGCTGAAGTACGTGACCGACGGATGGGGAATGGACGCCAATGGGTTTCGTCTCGTCATCACGGCGATCAAAGATCAGAGTGAGTAAACACACAATTTCTATTTCGCCCGTCCGGAGTTTGAACATTTCGTCGATTATTAATTATTTTCGGGTTTCCGAATCGCTCGCGAGAGCGTCACCGCAACGCCAGCGGTTTAACGCGTTGACTATAATTTCATCCGTGTTAATGCCGAACACTCGCCGTCAAATGTTGGCGTTCGTGCGGACGCTAAATAACGGTTGATCCCGTGTACTCTGAATTCCCATTGGACGATTCTCGTTTCTCCGCGTCCTCGCCTCCGCGCCAGACGTGAAATCGCGTTATTCGTTATGCTCGTTTTGTCCGAACCGGTGATTTTCGTTTCTCGCCGCAGCGGGTATTTCTCTTGGACGATTCAGTTCCGCGACCAGAAGCAATTCAGTGCTCGCGGTGTGGTCAGTCGAATCTCGGTGGAAGCTCTCTCCCTTCCGCCCACTTCTTTCTCTCCCACTCGCGAACCGGCAATGTTTTCGCAGTGATAAATTGCTCCGTGGCTCGGGCAGGTATAGAGTCCGAGGCGATTTCATTCCGAAGAGGCAGAGGTTTTCCTGGGAAACGAGAAGAGCGGTCGGCGAACAGGGCACCGCTATCTCTCGTCGCCGACAGATTTTCACGGTCTTTTTTTCCTCCTCTTTTTTGTCCTCATTTCAATTCGCGTCCCAGAACAGCTCCGCACTTCGGCCCACCGCTGCCGCGGGCAATGCTTTTCCAACCAGTAGTTTCTCGACCTTTCTCATCCCTCTCACCTCCGCCATTTAAATTTTTTTTATTATTCTTCTTCATCCTGCGTTCCCTCGTCACCGAGTTGCATCGTCCGCAAACGACGTGCCGCTGTCCATTATCCATTATCCGGCGACTCCCCTCCAGAAAATCCCTCACTCGGCACTTCAATCCTTCGTCTCGTTTTCTATCTTCATAAAATTACACTCCACATACTGGAGCTCCCTGGCCCGGAGAATACCGATGAAATGTTTTTAAGGCGGGAGTCTCGCTGCGCGCTGACTTCGCATAAGTTCGACAACTGTTGAAAATTGCGAGTACTTCTTGATGGTGTAAAAATCTGAAAAAAATAATGTATACTAAAGGTGCTGAGAAGATTCATTTTGCATAATAATAATTGCAAAATGTTATTAACAAATTCATCAAAATATTAATTGGTTAACAAATTACCCGGCAACAAAACTTTTTTTTATGAAAAT
>JAPYZC010002534.1:0-27844 GCA_030522665.1 Ichneumoninae sp. A BG-2022a | reverse complement strand
TTTTTTTTTTTTTTTTTATTCTACAATCGCGCGCGCCAGCGGCAGCGGCGGGTCGATCTGCGGAATTATTACGGCCATTTATCGGGCCGGTCTACTGTTTTAGTAATGACGTCCGAATGTAACGCACACCGTGCGGCGGCTCCGTCGTAGCACGTGCAGCTTGCCACGGGAGAGTTGTTTCCCGTGGCGTAAATTCGGATCGGAAAAATAAAAAATCCCGATGTTTCAGGAGTGGTTCGAGGGTCCGGATAATCGAGGGTCACGAAGAGCGCGCGGTCACGTGCAGTGTTGCTGTGGGTGCGTCAGTGTGTGCACCGGAATAAACCTTTGAAACGAATTAGTGTCCGAAGCGCGGGGCGTGTGTGTGTCGGGCTGAAACCACATTGCTAGTCGCGGTCCGGCTCTGCCCCGGTTGACGGTCTCCAGACACGCTGCCCCTTCGGGCCACCGCTGGAGGGAAAAGTACGAAATTCCCGGGCACAAACGAGTGGCCACTTTTGGAAATTTACTTTGGACGGTATTCTGCCCTCTCAACCAACTCCGGGCCCGGAGACACCGATAAATCAACGGACCGCTGAACAAACAGTTTGCCCAAAATCCGCGCCAGTTTCGAAGTGTTGCACTGGGTTTGTCATCAGGATGATATTTTTTTTTTTTTTTTGGTTCCGATGACGTCACAATGCACCGAAAAAAAGGTTTGGTAATATCAAATTAAGCTGCGGTTGCGGGTGGCGAAAGAAATATTTGGTCGATTGAACAAAATGTTTGTTAAATCTAAGTAACTATTTGTTGAAGCAGCTAAATATTCGGTGAAACAACTAAATATTCGTTCAATCAACTAAATATTTATTTCAATCAACTAAATATTTATTTCAATCGACCAAATATTTATTTCGCCACTCGCAAACCGCAGCTTAGTTTGATATTATCAAACCTTTTTTTTGGTGTGCGAACCATGCAGGAAAATGATTTTTCTTGCTCCATCGAAATACGGATCGCTGAGTGGGTTGCAGTGGTAAATTAGTCAAAATTCTTCTGCGCTGGACCAGAAATCCGGCGGCCCAGCGTCGGTCAGTATTCACCCAACGTCGGCCAGCACTGGCCCTGTGTCTTAGCTCCAGGAAAACCAAGAACCCAGCTGGACCAGCTAATCCTTTCTTTCCAATGGAACCGGCACACGGACCCAGTATTGGCACAGCGTCGGCCAGTATTCACCCAACGTCGGCCAGCACTGGTCCTGTGTCTTAGCTCCAGGAAAACTAAGAACCCAACTGGACCAGCTAATCTTTTTTTCCAATGGAAGCGACACACGGACCCAGTATTGGCACAGCGTCGGCCAGTATTCACCCAACGTCGGCCAGGTCCTGCATGTAATTCCTTCCAGCCGTTCAATCCAGGAAACCTAGGAATCCAATTGGACCAGCCAATCCTTCCCCGAGCACAAATTTCCAAGCGTTCCATCCGGTCCTATCCGGCCCTAACGCAACGCTCGAAAATTGACTTGCAGGTGAACCCCCCAAGATTTCATTCTTCGAAGTGACGGCTCGACCAACGGACCTTCTCCAATCGAACAATTGCCGTCCAGCCGTCGCACCGGCCCCGACAAAACGAACGAAGAAACCCATCAAGGCTCCAACTCTCCCACAAAACCAACACAACGACACTCGCGTCATCCTCCTCCGTCCTCCACGTGTCCCGTAGATAGTAATTGTCCGGTATCGCGGTCGATGCCATCGATACGAAAAGACACGCCGAGGCGCTGCATCCATTCCCGTCGAGGAGGGGCGCGCGTTCCCCGGTTTCGATCGTTAAATTCTATACGCTCCCCGGTCCGCCTCGCCGGCCTCCTCCTCGATCCCGGTTTACGATTTCGATTGCCTATAAACTTATCTCGGGCTTTCTATTCCATTGGTATGTACAAAGGCGGATGGACCGGCTACTTTCTCGAGCCCGCATTGGATTGCGTGAAAGCAGGACGCACTTCTTGCGTACCCGCGAGCATCGCCGCCGCTCCTCGCCGACGACCACGACGACGGACCCAGAAGACGACGAGTCATCGTCTCGTGTATTGTGCACATCCGCGGTTGCGTCGCTTCCCGATCGCCCGCCGGCGAGCTCGATCGTTCCCGCTGCCGTTTTCTGCAGACCGAGGGCAGCCTCGGAGTACGTCGAACGAGGGCAAAAAGTTGCCCGGAGGGAACGCGAGCGGCGTGTCCGGAGTGTCCTCTTCCTTTTCCCTCGCTCGTTCTTTCGGTCCTATCTATCCGTCTATCTCGCTCGAGAAGTCGTCCCGTGGTATGTGTAAAAAGGAGGAGCAGCGACAACCCAAAAAAATCCATCGGAAAGGCAGCGCAAGAAGAAAGAAAACATCGGGTTGAGCAGGGGGGGCGACCGGGCACACGCAGCAAAACAGCACACACGGCAAACAATTTATTGCCCCGATAGCGAAGCCACCGTATCTCCTTCCGTATACCTACCTGTGTCCACGGTACCCGCGGATCTCTTCGGGCGATGCTACCATACGCACGGCTGATGGCTCTTAACGCGCCTCCGCCTCTCTGCATCCGCCGAGCGCGTGCACGCCTCTGTCGGGCGAATTGAAGAAACAATGACGACCGGGAACGGGAGGCGGTGAACGGAAATGAAGACAATTAGGTTGAGATGGAAATATGTTGTTAATAGGTGGATGGCGAATGAGGAAGGAGAAGGTGGAGGGCAAGGGGCGGAGGAACAAAGAGAGATGTAGAAGTGGCGCATGGGTAATGTGTACGGTTTGTGTATGTTTTTAATTTTTATTTTTTTAGTCATAGATACGGTTCGTCTTTGACTTAAAAAATTGTAAAGTTAACGGGAACACGTACGGCTTAGCTTTGACTAAATTTTTTCTTAATTGACAAGAGCGGATATGGTTCATATGTGACCTTGGAAAATTGTGAAATTAATACAAATCGATAGTGTTCAGCTTTGACGAAATAAATTTGTAAATTTAACGAGAACAGATACGGTTCGTTTTTGACAAAAAAGAATTGTAAATTTAACAAAAATAGATACGATTCATCGCTGACTAAAGAAATTGTGAAATTAACAAGAATCGATACGGTTCATATTTGACAAAAGCGAATTGTAAATTTAACAAAAACAGATACGATTCATCGTTGACTAAAGAAATTGTAAAATTAACAAGAATCGATACGGTTCATATTTGACAAAAACGAATTGTGAATTTAACAGGAACATGTATGATTCATCTTTGTCTAAAAAAACTTGTAAAATGAGCAACCACAGAAATCGTGGTACTTTATGAAAAAAAAAGTTTGTCAAACGTCCGAAGGATTCTTAACCGGGTGCTGCGACGGGAGGAAATAAAAGCGCGTCACCTGCCACGCATCCCACGTGTACCATGGGCTGCGCTGCAGTTGCACGAGAGCCGAGGATAGCCGCGCCCAAGAAGAGGGACCAGATATACAAACGAGTTTCACGATGGGGAAGCGAAGAATCCTAAGAGTAGCGCGATAAGTTCGTATCGAGCAACAATCGAAGCCTCGATGAAACATTCTCGTTACTCCTTTTTTTTAATCTTTTTTTTTGCATGTAGGAGCGTTGATCATCGAGCAGGAAGGGAGTGGATCGCCGGATCGGAAGACACAGTGTCCGAGATAATCCGCCGTACGCCTTATCGTATAATGATGCGAGAAGTCGTCGGTGCTCAGCTTTATCTCTCATTTTTTTTAGTCCTCTCTCGCTCTCCCCCTTATCCGTTTATTCGGTCGAAACACGCGAGAAACGCTTTTGTTTTCTCTCTTTTAATTGGAATTCCCGGATCGATGCGGCAGGTGCTCCCGTGCCGGTCATCGTATCTGCGCTAGACATCAAAGGATTGCGCTCTCCTCGCGCAAGGATCGAGCCGGTTCACGCGCTCCGTCGGACCCTCGCGATCTTCTGGATGCACCGTCTCGGTTTCATGCGAGAGCTGTTCATCCCCGCTGCAACTATTCTTATCTGCGGCTTATCACATTTCGATTATAAACCTCGGCCGATTTATTGGATCGATCGCCAGAACGGCCGGAAAAAGAATCCCAAAAGCACGGAAAAAATACTCAGTTGCCCCAGCCAATTTCTGCGCTTCGCGAGAAATCGACGGTGCGGAACGTTTTAATGGATAGCGCACAACTATTTAATTGGTCTGCAATTAACTAGTCTATAAAAATCAATATTTTTTTTTTACAGAGCCAATATATATTTTTTTCCAAAATCAATACTTTTTTTTAACGAAGCTAATAGATTTTTTTGGGCAAAATCCATACTTCTTTTTGACAGAGCCAAAACATTTTTTCAGCAGAACTATTACATTATTTCAGCAGAATTATTACATTATTTCATCAGAATTATTACATTTTTTAAGTAGAACTATTACATATTTTTGCCAGAACTATTATTTTCTTTAAGTACAATTTTCACATTTTTTTTTTTAGCAGAATTACTACATTTTGTGGCAGAACCAATGTCTCGTCCGGTTCTGAGAACACTAAAGTGTCAACTGCACCACCCGATCAATTTTTTCATTGGCCGAAAAAAAATCCCGTAGGATAACAAAGGGATCCAAAAATAATCCAAAAATTCCGTCAGCTCCCTAGATCGTTTCGTCGTTCATCCATCGTCGAAGATCGCTCTCCAATACCGAGAACCAATTTCGTCAACACAACCACCAAATTTCTTCACCTCAACCACAACAAATTTATCGCCCAACTCCCAGAACACTAACATATCAACTGTCCCATCCAATCCATTATTCTTCCGCCAAAAAATAAAAAAAACCTTAAAACAACAAAGCTTCATCCAAAAACCCCGCCGTCTCCCCAGATCGTCCGCCCGCTCCTCCAGCCTCGAAGATCGTTACCGTCCGTTCCCCAATTTGGAGAAACAAAGCCCGAGCTCCCCGCAGCTTTCCTGATTTCTCTCTCGCTCGAAGCTCGGGGTAAAAAAAAAGAGAGGAGGGAAACGAATGGCGGGGTGACGATAGACTCGAGAGAGCTGTTCTGGCGAAGGAGAGGAAACAGGGCAAAGGGGAGCGACACAGTGAAAGCGGAGAGGACCGGAGGACGGACACATGTTGCACACACGGTCCTAGCGGTCTCGGTGCGCGGTCGCGGAGGAGAGCGCTGCGGGCCTCGGAAAGCTTCTCCCTTTCTCTCGGATCGCCGGAGCGACGGGGAGGAAGAGGGATTGACTCGGAGAGCGCAAGTCGCGAGGGGTCCGGCGGTGCAACGACGTAACGTAAGACTAACAACACAATGGAAGCAACAGCTGCATGATAGATGGTCCGCGGCCGACCGAACGACCGGCCGAACGCGAACGACCGATTCCACGTTGCTTCTTTCACTCTATCTCGTATCTCCCTTTTTTTTTTTCTCTTTTCCCTCCGCCGTTGAGAGACCGTGCGGCTACCGCTCTCTCTCCGGTTCTCCTCTGTCCGGTTCCCGTACTCTCGGCGAACGCATCTCTTCTCTCGAACGTACCGCGAGACAGTCGACTTCTTTTAGCAGCCGCACGCGGACCGGTCGTTATCGTCGCATTTATTCGCGGAAGCGACGAAGAAGGAGCTGCTGCCGCTTCGACCGCTTCTGCCGGGCAACGCTCCCAGAAGCGTCCCGTTCGCGGGAGCTCTCGCCAACCCGCGGTATTTCCCAATAAATTATTTGTACCCGCGGCTCAAATGTATACGCGAGGGGAAAAAGAAAGGTATCGGCTCCTCCGACGGGAGAGCGGGACGCTCGGTTTGCTCGGACTGTTATGAGATATGGTTAATTGGATGACCCCAAATTTATTGTGGCATTTCTTTCCTTTGGATTAACGGAGAGGGGTTTTTATAGCGCAGGAAACTTTTTTAAATCGCATTTAACAAGTATAGAACATAGTAATAAGGCACAAAACAATAAAAATTTTAAAACGTTCACTTTTAACCGGCATCCTCAAAAACTAAAACCGACAAAGTTGGCTCTTTTCGTCGCTACAGCCAAACATATCCTGTATGGATTTTCTATATCGATTTTCCATATAGATTTTCTATATCGATATTCCATGTAGATTTTCTATATACATTTCCTATATGCATTTTCTGTATAGACCAAAAAATCAAAGTACAGGCTGGAAGCTGGTCAATTGCATTTCCACCCTCCGATTTCTCGACATCAGTGCCGTACATACCGATCGAAACAGTCTTGGAACAGGTGCATTACCTGTTCCAAGGATCCCACAGTATATTCGTTAAACCCCGTATCCAGATCTCGATAACGTGAAATTTTTACGCCTCCGGAGGCACTTTTATTCCTATCGATTAAAGGCCCACGACGTGCGGATAAAAAAGTCTTCGGGGATCCCACGATTCGCCGACCGGTCGTGGGCCGCGATAATCGTGAAAGAATCGAGATGCCACCGTCGCGGCTGCCGAGATCACACATCGTACGACTACACGGATCTGCATTCAACGGGCCAAGACGCCGCGTTCGCTCCATTGTCAACCATTTATTCGTACGAATCCGATGGTTATAATCTCTTAACGCTCACATTCAAACGAGCACACTCTCGCCGTGGATCGTCAGCGAGCGTCGATCCATTGTGCGCGTCGCAGCATCCGCTCGGTCCGGAGCCGTCGCGGAGGCGAGCAAGTCCCGAAAATCATGCGTGGACGCGTACCGTTCCGACAGTGAGCTTAAAAGAGCGGAATCGAAAGATCGAGGCCCGATCGGTCGGCGACGAGATCGAGGCTGGACCGCCGATGCCGTGACTGGGCCGGAGCCGGCCCGACCCCGGCCCGACTCCGGGATCTCTTCTCCCGTTCTGTCGTCGTCTCACACGAGCGGCCGAGAAAATCTCGCCGGCTCACTGGGACAAATCCTCGGCCGTGATTCCACGTGACTAATTAATCTCGGCTGGAAATTCCTCGGCGCGGTCCTCGCATCGGAGAACCGGCCCAACGGCATTGTGCCCGACCGGGCTCTTTCTCTCCCGATCGGCGATCGTTTTCAGAAACCGGGGCCGGGTTTTCACACCGGCTATTCCTCGGGATTTGAGACTGTGTGATTCATTTCCGGTGTTCTTCGGCCGGAGTGAGTCAGTTTCTCGATCGAGTCGATACAATCGCAACTTGGAATCTCAACACTCGGAAAAGAAGTTTATTAACTATCAATAAAAATCGGATATTAAAATAGTTTTTATTTTAATGTATTGCGATTTTATTTTACTCCAGGATATTTTTATTTTATTCGAGTAATAGGCTGTATTCATGTTTAATAAAAGATATATTGAAAGCATAGCTGTGCTGATTTTCACAGGGTAACGAAGTAGTTTCTTTGCATGACTAGGAATCGCTTGGCGAAAACAACACCTCGAATAGACATTTATTTCCCTCAAATAAATCGGAAATTTGTTTGAGGGAAATCCATATATTAAAATCTTCTATAAAATATTTTTATTAATTGAAATAAATATTTTACTTGATTGAACTAAATATTTCAATTGATTGAAATAAATGTTTTAATTGATTGGAATAAATATATTAATTGATTGAACTAAATATTTCAATTGACTGAAATAAATATTTTTATTAATTTAAGTAGATATTTATTTGCAGGCGCCCGTCAAATAAGTTATTTTTCTGGGTGCCCGGCATCTCGAGTGGGCCGTGTTTTCAGCCGGTTGGTTGCTGCGCAATATCGCGCATGCTCAGAAACACTCCGTTGTTCCTGCCGTCCGAGGCTCGGGTGTAATCTGCATTTGTATTTTAGCGTCTTCACAATGGGCAACGGCGTTCGCTATACATAGTGGCAATCTAACGCCGTTCTCTATGTGCGTTCGGGGTACCGCTTCGGGGGCCTCATCTCTTGCCGTCTGAATAAACGCCAGCGGCGGCGGCGACTCTCCGCCTCTGCGGTCCCCCGCCCGCGGTCCCTCGCCGATCTCTTTGTCGATCCTCAAAGAGCACAATGTCCATAGTCCTCTCGGTCCGACAATGGCCACTCCAACGACTGGTTAATATCAAGGTTGTTTGAAGGCTCGCATGATGCTGCTTTTATTTATACTTTGCGTGATAGGCCGTAGCTCAAACGCTCGGGGACGCTTTAGCGATTGTTCGCATCGGGAGAGTTTCAAAGTTTTGTTTACGTTATACGTATTTTCTTTTTTATTAATTAGCATAATGTCATTGTATTTTATGTCGTTGTTTTATTAGTTTGGGGATCGAAAGATTTCTGGTAAAATAACCTATTTAGGGATCGAAAGATTTCTGGTAAAATAACCTATTTTTAGTTTTTCCTTCGTTAATTATAAATTGGGATAAAAATTCCTGCTTTTATTTATACTTTGGGCGATAAGACGTGGCTCAAATGCTCGGGGCGATTGTTCGGGAGAGTTTCAAAGTTTTGTTTACGTTATAAGTATTTTATTTTTTATTAATTAGCATAATGTCATTGTATTTTATGTCGTTGTTTTATTAGTTTGGGGAACGAAAGATTTCTGGTAAAATAACCTATTTTTAGTTTTTCCCTCGTTAATTATAAATTGGGACAAAAATCCGGCTTTTATTTATACTTTGTGTGATAGGCCGTGGCTCAAATGCTCGGGAAAAAGTTTTGTGTACACTGTACGGATTTTTATTACTTAAGATAATGTTGATGTATTTTATATTATTATTTCATTAGTTTGGGGATCAAGTGATTTCCGATAAATAAATCTATTTTTTTTTCTCGTTCATTATCAATTGGGAAAAAATCCACGTTTTGATTGTCCGTAATGATGTTCTGATCATGCAGAAAAATTCCCAGGCTCTAATAATCAACAATTGTAGGATTAGTTCAATTTTATTTTCAATATTATTTTATAAATATTTTCTAAAAAAAAAGAATAGAATCGCTCTGACAATTTCTAATATTGAAATCCGGGGAATTTTTCACATGATCGTCTTAAATATACAATGAGTTTTATTTTTTTCTTTCGTTATTTATAAATTGGGACAGAAATCCTCTATCACGCAAAAAAATTCCCGGACCCGAATAAAAAACAATGGCAAGCATCAGTTCAACTTTTTTCAAAATAATGTTTTAAATATAAAAAAAGGATCCCCTTCTAAAACGTCTAATATTAAAATCCATAGGATCTTTCGCATGAACGCTTCGACTCGCATCCACTATAAACTTTCGATGAATCGCCTTACATATGCAATGAGTTCAACAAAATACAGATCAATAACAAACTGTCTCATTACCGTCGACGCGGCTCAAACATCGATGAATAATTGATTAATTAACGTCAGACTAACGAGTCGTAACAACGATGATTCTGCGTTTTTGTAATTATCGCGAGCGATTATTCTTCGTGAATAACAGAACGCTCAATCGCGTCCAGAATTTCTTTTTTTTGCTTTCTTTGTTTTTCTTCATACGCCTGAAGTCTCATCGGGGACACTAATGTTTGTTCTCCATACCTTTAACATTCGCGAGTAAAAGATAAAAAAAAAAAAAAAAAAAAAAAAAAAAAAAAAATGATTTCCAACCCAATGATTTTCCGTCGCTCGTCTCGCGCGCAGTCGCTGCGACTCTCCGCGAAGCGGCCGAACATCTCCGCACGACCACAGAATTAAATAAACAAATAAGAGCCGAACGAGAGGGACGACCGTAAAAAAAACAAAAAAACAGAAAAAAAAATCAAATAATAATAATAATAACACGAGTTGTGCAAAGTACGAAGGAGAGCGAGGTAAATTGGGAGGAGCTAATTAAAAAGCGGATGGTACAGGTCGGGGGCGTCCCTTTTAAAAAAAGTTATGGTGCTTTGGCCGATTTGCAAACAAGGCTGCATCTCGCTCTCTATAGCTATTCAAAGTAGTATGGGTCGACTGACTCGTTCCCGTCCTCATCCTTGTCGTCGTCGTCGTATTCGTCGAGGGTGGGCCGCAGGCGGAGGGTGAAGAGTAGGAGGGGCGGCCGGGGGCAGGGAGGGGGGGGGTTGTTCTGGCATCGAGGTCGGGTCGTCGGGGACGAGGAAACGCGCCAAAGGGATATATAGGGAAAGGGACAGAGCCTGAGCCCGGGAACAGAGAGATTTTGTTCTCTGGGGAGCAGTCAAAGCGCGTGGCCCTTGCCATGACGATCTGAGCATCAAACAAGCTGATGCTGCTTTGCGGCGTGCTCGCGAGAGCCCCCGACGCCCTTTTCCACTTCTGTCTCCCTCTGTCATTCTCTATTGCTATACCCGGACCTACTTTGTGTTCTCTATACTGTTCTATACGCCAAATAGACTATACATACATACCTACATACATATATATATATATATATATATATATATATGAATGTATGTATGTATGTATGTATGTGTGCATGTGTGCGTGTGTGTGTGTGTGTGTGGGGGGGGGGGGGAGGGGGGGTATGCGAAGAGATCGGTATCTGGCTACTTACGATGCGTCCCGACAGCCTAATGTATAATCATACACGTCGTCGTGCCGTTCTGTGTTACGTTATCGTGTAATACTTGCAGTATGGGTAAAGCCGCCCCAGCTCCCAGTCGGGAAGAGGGAGGGTGACTCCCCGAAAAGTACACAAGAGCGACCGAGCGTCCACTTTTTACCCCATTAATAAAGCCGATTCACGTGGATTCGCCGCGAGTTGCACACGATGGCAGAGCGGTGATTCCTAACTCTCACGCTGCACGCGCGTGACACGATTCGCTAATTGACTGCGGCAACGTGTCGCGTGGCGGCGGAACGGGCAAGTGGCGAGGACGTGACGTTGCACCAGAAATGCGTCGCTTCCGGTTTGAAAACTTACATTTTTCGACCGGAAGTGACGCCATACTAGAAACACGTCACTTCTGGTTTCAAAACCTAATTTTTTGACCGGAAGTCAGGTCATATCGAAAACACATCACTTCCGGTTTGAAAATATAATTTTTTCACCGGAAGTGACGTCATATCGAAAACACATCACTTCCGGTTTCAGAATCTAATTTTTCGACCGAATGTGACGCTAACCGGAAATATGTCATTTCCGGTTCGACAGTCTCATTTACCGATCGGAAATGACGTCACATCAGAAATCCGTCACTTTCGGTTTGCAAGTATGATTTTTCGGCCGGAAGTGACGAGTTTCCGGTAAAACTTCATCAATTTAAATTTCCGGTTTCTAAATTCCACAGTCCATTGAGCGGGCGCCATGCGGCCGTATTTGACTTCTCTAAATTGATTTTCAATGTGTCAAAATTATTTAAACATTTTGAAACCTTAAAGTCCCAAAGTTATTTTTTGCCCAGTCTTTTTAGTTATTCCTCCGCTGTCGTTTTCTCGCTTCGCTGCCGCAAGATTTCTCCTCTTTTTGTTTCGACGATAAATTCTAGATATCATGCAACCGTGTAATTGAATAACCTAACTTCGGATAAAAAAAAACACGCACACATGGTAGCAGGTGCGGCGTGCTGTACGGAGAATTTTCATAGGAGTTGCAAGAACGAAGTGGAAAATGAGAGGGCGGTGACGGCGCAAGGTAAAACAAACCTTGCAAAGTACGCCCCGCCTGAGTGCATTTTCTTCCTGTCTCACTCTCTTTCTCTCTCCGTCTCTCTCTCTCTCTCTCTATTACCGAGCGAGCCTCAAATTGTATGTTTTACGAAAAGCCTACAATTTCATGCAAATTTATGTAGAGCGAAGCGCGTCATTAAGATCACAGATTGCGGCCTCGGTCGGCCGCTGCTGAAGTAGGTGTTAGCGCGAGAAGCGCAGCCAGCAGCAACAGTAGCACGTCGTAAACAGTGAGAATATAGACCGACGGGTAAGACGACCCCCTGCACACTTGCATGATATACAGTTATGCATCGGCGGCTTCACCCTTAATAATGGAAAATTAAATTCGAGTCCCTCTTCCCGCCTCGGGAATTATTCCCACTCAGCCCACCACATTTTGGAGAGTAAACAAAATGCAGAATTTTTTAAATTTATTTTCTAGCATGCTTATAGTCACTAACTTCAAGTTCAAATTATCAAAACAAGATCCCTCTTACATAAATGTGACGTTACAAAAAAATATGGTAAGAGAATAAAATATTAAATTTTAATAAATTCACACATTTTTTTTTCTTACATTTTTATTGTTTAAAAATTTTGAAACGTCGCTGCAGCATTCAAATGATTAAACACAAGTTCAGGAGATCAAGTCAAGTTCCCACCTTTATAAATGTCATGTTACAAAAAGATATGGCAAGAGAAAAAATTAAATAAAAAAAAATCGCCAAATTCTTTTCTTCAACTTTCACTTATCTATTCAACATTGAAACGCCGTTGCAACGTGCTTCAAATAATTATCTAAAAGCTCAAATTACCAAAGCAAGATTCCACCATCAAAAATCATAGCAAGAGAACAAAACAACAAAAAAAATACAAAGACAAAGATACAAAATAAATAAAATAGTCGATAAAAATGTTCACTCTCTCACGGGCAAGTCCCCCGAATAGCGCGCCCGAAACCGTTCGTCCGCGGTGGATCGGCTGATCGAGAATAAAAAAAGAAGAAAAAACGAAAAAAAAAAGAAATATTCCACATTCGTCGAAAACTATATTTTCCCCGACTCTATTCGCTTTTATCGCTCCCTCCCCTCTCCGTCTCCCATTTTTTTTGTTCGACTCTAGTGATTGCTTCTTTTTCCTCCCTTTCGCCGTGCGCCGCGAGTGAACGTGATCGCATCGAATACTGCACGTGCACCCGCCCCCTCCTCTCTTTACTCTTCTCATCCCCGATCGCCGCACGAGGGTGCAGCGTTCGTGTGGCCTCGTCCTCGTCTCGCGCGCTCGAAGGTGCGCCGAACGAAGAGGAAGGTGCATCGAGGGGGTTGAGTTGGGCGCGGAGGGGTGAGCGGGCGAAGAGGGGGTGGGGGGGGGGGTGGAGGGGAGTGTGTGAGAGTCGTCGAGATGCCATTCGAGCCGGGGACACTCCATCGAAGGAGAAACGACGAGGCGGGCGGGTGGTAATTTTAAGGGTGGGTTTTATCCGGCGCGCTGCGAACCGTTCCGACCGGGAGCGATCCCGTTGGGAGCAGCAATTTATAAATAATTGAGCCGAGTCCGGTAAAAAATGAATTACGTCTCCCTGTACAATATGAGGAGTTGTTTTACAGTAAAACGAGAGGAAGGACCGAGCCTGATAAGAAGGAAGCGGAGAGCCCGTAGGACACGGGGAAGATATACGATAGTGGAGACGGTGTAACTATGCGGGCGTTCTGCAGGCGTATCGTCAAACTCCCTTTGCTCGACGGGGGGGCGAGGGGGGGGGGAGATGGAGAAGTAACATAAGCCGCATCAATTTTGCAATTGGAGAATTTTATGTCGCCCGGACGTCATATATTATGAAGGAACGGTAGCCGTTCTGTTTTTTTTTCTTCTTATTTCTCTTCTCGCGCTTCGCTTTCTCGGCTCCCGAGTTAGGTCCCTTTTTCAAGCGTTCGTGCGAATGGGTGTTTTTTTTTTTTTTGCGTTGGTGGGATTGGGTGTTTTTTTTTTTTTTTTTTTTTGGGAGGTTTGTGGGTTGCCTTTTTACCCATCGACAGGACGCCCACGCCCCTAGAGCCGAGAGAATGCCCGAATGCCGAGAGAAGGCACGAACGACTTCATTTTTTCGCACCTGCGATTCTCCCCAGGCCCCCGAGCTATCTTCGGAACAAAACCGTCTCGCGGAAAGCTTCGTGGGTTTGATTTTTTTTAATCTGTTGCGTACGCTCCGTGGATACGTTCCCCCTCGTGCGTGCGTACCAACGAGATTGTTATCAGGGTTAAACGCGGCATGAAATTACTCGTTAGATGGCGATGGCTCGATGACATAAGGGCGCAAAGGCTGCGCACAAGCATGGTTTGTACGCCCTTTTGCAAAGGTCTTTGTAGTTTCAACAAACGTTTTTCTGTCCATAAACGTTCCCAATACTTTTCCTCTTCATTTGTTGCAAAAAAATGTTTGTTAAACAGACAAAAAATTTTGGAGAATTAACAAGCGTTTTTGGAAAAGTTAGAAACATTTTTGTAAAATCAATTTTTCGTTTTGATTCTTGAAATCGAGAACTTTTTTATTTTGTAGTATTAACAAGAAGTGGAAGTTGAAGAAGAGTTGGTCGTCAAGCATAACCGAATGTTTGCCGATGATATTAGGCTATAGCGTGTGAAATAACACTTGTCTCCCGAATTCTTTAAGCATTCGCTACTACATACCCAGAAAAATAAATCATTGGAAGGGCGCCAATAAATATTTATTTGATTTAAATAAATGCTAGTTTAATTTAAATCCACATTTATTGTGATCAACAAAGATATTTATTTAGAAACTAATAAATATTTATTTGCGGACGTCCGACAAATAAATTATGTTTCTGAGTGCACATCTTAGTTGAGATGCATTGAGAACATTTTTGTAAAATCTACTTTAAACAAAAATAATTAACATGAAAACAATTGGGCACGTTTATGGACGAGAAACCGTGGTACCAATTTTACCATGTGGTATCAGACCATTGATTTCCAAATCTACATAGCTGATAACGAGATCGCTAAACCTAAACGGATGTTTGCCGATGATATTACGCTGTAGCGTCTGAAATAACACTCGTTGAAAAATGTGTGTAAAATCAATTTTTTTTTGTACAATTAACACGAAAACAATTGGGCACGTTTGTGGACGAGAAACCTCGGTACCAATTTTACCGTGGGGTCTCAGACCATCGATTAAAAAATCTACATTGCTCATAATGAGAGATCGTCAAACCTAGATGTTTGCCGATGATATTACGCTGTAGCGTGTGATATAACACTTGTCCCCCGTATTCTTTAAGCATCCATTAATACACATCGAAACTGAGATGCATTGAAAAATGTGTGTAAAACTATTTTTTTTTTGGTACAATTAACACAAAAACAATTGGGCACGTTTGTGGACGAGAGACCTCGGCACCAATTTTACCATGTGGTCTCAGACCATCGATTTACAAATCTACATACCTCATAACGAGATCGCCAAGCCTAAACGTATGTTTGCCGATCCTATTACGCCGTACCGTGTGAAATAACACTTGTCCCCCGTATTCTTTAACCATCCGCTAATACGCATCTCAATTTCGATGAGGCTTTGTAGATAGCAAGGAGAATTTCGCGGAAAGGGAGCCGAGGGGGAGGGTCCGGAGCTCTTTCGGAAATAAGTATCTCTCTTGCACGTTCGACTGCGAAATTAGGAATACAAACAGGCCGCGGGGCGAGCCCCGGACCGTGCGCGTGCGCGTGCGCGCCCAAGATAAGAGATAAAAGGAAGACTAATACAGAAGCGCAGTGCGCGTTCGCTCGCTCGCGCACTTCAGAGGATAAAGTTTGTGAAGCATTTGGCTTTCACGCAAACATCATTTTAATCCCCGGTAGACGAGGAGGAGAGGAGGCCGAGCGGCACCGGAAGGGGAGAGGACGCGCTCATCGTGCCGGATTCTGCGGGACAACTGCGGAGCTCCCGGCACTGAGAGCCTCGAACCACCCGCGCAGAGAAAACCCGGAGGGATGGGCTCGTGAACGACTGGTGAGAGAGTAGTGAACTCCACTGAGGCGAGTAATCAGAGAGACATTATTTCTCTTTGAGCAGGCCCACGGCCCGGGAACCCGTGTTTTAATACGAAGGAAAATTGTGGGCGGTGTAAGCCGGTCTCTCGCTCTCGTGCAGACCGAATTTTCACATCCTCACCTAGACCGGCCGCCCGGCACTCGTCGCTGCTGAATGGTATTTGTGCTTATGGTTATCGCGACGCGCTGAATCGGAGCACAGAGACATTCCGCGGAAAGTGGAACGTCGATTGTGTCCGGAAGGTTATTCAAATTTTTCGCGCGCATTTTACACGTACGGCGGATGAAATTCTGTCCGGGAAGGCGGGATGGTTCGGACGGAGGGAAGCATGTGTGTTGCTTCTTTATCGCCATTGGAATCGCCTCGACGGCCTCGCGGAGGAGTTTGAAACAACTTCGATGACGAAATGACACTTTGTTTTATTCTTGACGGATTTTAAATGAAAAATATAATTCGCGTTTATTATCGATGGATTTCAAACAAAAAATATAATTTGCGTTTATTGTCGATGGATTTCAAACAAAAAATATAAGTCGTGTATAACTCATAAAAAAAAAAGTTGAAAACTGAAATTTTCATATTGCTTTCTCATAATGTTCTCTTATTCGCAAACCTTCATCTAGAGATAGCATTTTCTGTATTTTTGGCTTCCACATAGAAAGCCTCATAGAAAAAAAAAATATGCATGCTTCAAAATCGATTCAAACAAACATTTTTGTTGGACCAACCAAATAACACCTTTAAATGCATGTTACTGCGCCGTAGTTAACCCTTTGAAGCACGGTGTATCACAGGTGCTGATACATCTATTTGAATTTAAAAAAAAATATATTATTAATCAACCAATCTATTAAAAACTCCATACTTGTAAAAAAAAAAGTTGAAAACTGAAATTTTCATATTGCTTTCTCATAATGTTCTTTTATTCGCAAACCTTCATCTACAGAAAGCATTTTCTGTATTTTTGGCTTCCACATAGAAAGCCTCATAGAAGAAAAAAAATATATGTATGCTTCAAAGGGTTAATCCAACAATTTCTTTTTCAGTGACGTTAGTGAAGTTCAGTTAAGTTTAAGTGTTGTAAAAAGGTTTGTTTCTCGCCGTAATTCCTTGAGCTCCACACAGTCTATTAAAAGCAGTTCCACCGTTACAGTTCAATCTTGCCGACCCATTAATTTCTTCGTCGTCATTTTTTAAAGTGTCATTCACTCCCTTCAATTCCATTTCGGGTCGCAACACGCGGTACTCAAGATGAATTATGACGAATGTCACGCCGCCTTATCATCGACCCCGCTACCTTTCTTTAAAAATAAAAGCCGCTTCTCCCAAAACCTCGCCTCCTCCACTTCCACCCATCTATTTTCGCGCCTCCTTCGATCCACGCGCGTTCGGCCCGATTGAACGAGACAGCTGATACCGCGTGTTGATAAAATAATTCACTGGCTTCATAGTCGACCACATTCTCCATCATATTCCACATCGTCTTTATTATTTTCCCCTTTTTCACCTCTCATTTTTTTTCTCCCTGCTTTTTTCTAATTCGGGAACGAGCGGGATTGTTCGAGAGCCCGGCGAGCGGTTGTAAATTCCATATGAATATTTCTTTGATCAAAGTGCTCGGCAGTTCTTAATATTTTTAGCGAGAACAACGGTGCGACGGCAACAACCCGAGACGCGCGCTCCACGAATATCTTCGCACACTCTTGTCATGTTTTATTTGACGTACACACACATGTATATATATATGAATTTTTTTTATTTTTTTTTTATGAAATACCGGCTGGCAGCAAGCGCGAAAAGCATCAGCGCAGCATCATCACCGGGTGGCGTAGTGTAGGGTATAACGACGACGACTGCGGCGCTATTCGTCTGTTCGCGGCGGAGAGAGAGCGAACGGTTATAGATAAAAAGGACGAGCGGGACGGAGAGAAAGCGAGCTCTTGGCCGGATGTCGTATAATGGCGGGTTCGCCGACAAAAGAGTATTTCTTCAACGAGATTTTCACCTCTATCATTTCATTCCCTTCTGTGCTGGATACACTGGAGTGTGTATCTTTCGTTCTCGGATTCTTCTCGGTGCACTAACTTTGTACTTTACATGCTCCAGCGAGCGAGTAACCTCGCTCGGTTTTTCCGCCAGCGAGCTTCTCTCGTGCCATCTCGTCCTTTGATAAAGGTTCGCGTTTTTTTCTTTTTTTTTTTTTTGATTCTCTCGGTGCAACAAAGACGGCGACTCACCGACCGGCTTCGCGCATTCGTTCCCTCGTCGCTAAACTACTTTCTCTCTTGCGGTGACTCCGTAATACAACGTCTGAATTAACGAGGTCTCCGCACACGCTTCCTGACGTCTGTATACCCTGCAACACGGCGACGCTCTGCGCTCCGCTTGTTTGTGTTTTTAAATACCCTGGATCGATGATCTATGTAAGATCTAAGAGTCGATGCACCCGGAAAAATAATTTATTTTACGGGCGCCCCGCAAATAAATATTTATTTGGTCTAAATAAATATTAATTTGATTAAAATAGGAGAGAGCGGGGCAAAACGGGGTTTTTGGGCAAAACTGAATTTTCCAATCATGTTTGGATCTGACAAGGTGGCAAAACTGTGCAGAAAAGCCTGATGTATCCGATAAGGCGAATTCGGGGATCCAAAAATTATTGAAAAATGACGTTTTGCCACGTTGACCCATTTTGCCTCGCTCTACCCTAAATATAAATTTCATAAAAATAAATATAAATTTAATAAAAATAAATATTAATTTAAGAGGCTGAAGGATTTCGGTCAATTGGCCCATTCTACGTCACTGTAAGTGCAAAAAAAGGGGAAACGAACAAAAAATTGAAGTAGCATCGTCAGGGAGATCAATAAATGTCTTTTACTGCTATTTATTTAATTTAATTTAATGTTTATTTATATCAATCAAAATATTGATTTAAACGAAAAAAATATTAATTTGCTGGTGCCGGTCAACTAAAAGATTTTTTTGGGCGTGCCAATTCTTGCACTCTGATATCGCTGGAGCGATGGTACGTTCGATCTGTGCTTTCGTGAGAACATTCCCGAGCGATGCTCATTGTTTTTTTTTTTTTGAGACCGTAGCGCATAATCAGTCGACGTATCTCGTCGAATGTGCACGCATGCGCCGTGGTGTTACGTACACAGAGTCGATCATTGTAAGTAAATTATGTAGTTCGCGGGCCGGTGACGAGATCGCCGAGAATTCGTATCTGTTACTCTCGGCCTATCTGCGTCTCTATGGGGAGACTTGTCGACAACGCAATCCTTTATCTGACTCGGCGGATATGCGATACCACGGGGGCCCTCTATGTACATTGACGGTACGGGCCATCGATACGGTTACTTGTAACTCAGCATTGTATTTGATTAGACTCGCATAGCTGGTAGCTGTATGACTCACGGGAGATTCGAGTATCTTTTCTTTACACGATGGACGCATCAACGAAAATATTTTCCATCGAAAAAACTTCACTTCCGGTTTGGAAATCTCATTTCTTGACACGACGTGAAATTTTTCCTGTATGACGTCGCTTCCGGTCGAAAAAGTAGATTTTCAAACCGAAAGTGCCGTATTTCCGCTACGACGCCACTTCCGGTCGAAAAATGAGATGTCCAAACTGGAAGTGACGTACTTCCGATAAATCTCTGAAAATTTCGATTACCAGTTTCTACTGGTAATTGACTGGGCCCAAAGCGTCCAAGTCACACCAGCTAGCAATAGAGTAAAATTCAATAATTGCGAAGTACCAAAGTGACAACGATTTCGGGAGTACGATTCAGAAAATCGATGGATCGATCGTTCGCATCGGCGAGCATTGCAGAAAATCGTTTGCAATAAAGCGATAGCTCACCTATCTCGAAGATTCGCGAACCTCACGATAATCAAGTCCCTCCGATCTCCCGGACACTTCTCCCGCGAATCTCTCTCCCAGGGGTTGGATCGGGCCCGGTTATTAAATTCCCTCTCCAGCGTCTCCTAACGCCGACTTTTGCCATTCGGTCCCCAACGAGAAATGAGAGCGTCTCCGTCTTCGACGAAAAAACCCTCCCCGTACATCACCAACGATCGGACGAGATTCCCGGGAATGTCCACGCAAGAATAATCGTCACACCCGAAAGTCCGTCAACGGCGCCCTCGAAAGTCCTCGCCGGGCCTTCCGGTCCGAACTCCTCGCCACGATCGTCCGCCACGCGGGGCATTCTCTCAAATACGATTTCTCTCCAACATTACACTGACAAAAAAAAATTGGTTGGATTAACCAAAAGTCGCGGTGACATACGTCCAAAGCTGTTATGCGTTTGATACAAATAAAGCATTGCCTCGTTAAACGACTATTTGCTTTAATTTATTCAAAATTTGTCAATTGAAACAAACTTATTTGTTCTACCAACACTGAGAGAAGGATCTAGTAAAAATGACAGATTATCTAATAAATATTACCATAGCACACAGTAGTGGGACGCTAGTGCGCCACGTATGGTAGAAAGTACCGAATTTATAAGAATTTTTCTTAGATACTACGGTAAAAATTCTTGGATAATCCAAGATTTTCTGTCATAGGTCCACAGAGAAAAAAAAAATCAATTGAGTCAACAAAATGTGCGCTTACAGGTGGCGAAACAAATGTTTGGTTGATCGAAAGAAATACCACGTTGATCAAACTAACAGGCCGTCGATTAAAATTTTTCTTTACTTGATCCAACAATTATTTCGTTCGACCAACAAAAAATTTGTTTCGCCACCCGTAAGCGATAATTTTGTTGACTCAATCGATTTTTTTGCTCACTGTGCCGCCCTATTGCCCTACTACAATGTGCCATGGTAATTTTTCTTAGATAATCTGTAATTCTTATTTGATCCTTCTCTCAGTGAACGAAATACACCTTTGAACGTATGTCACCGCGCATTTGCTCGAACTAACCATTTCTTTTTCTCAGTGGATTATAATAATAACAAATAGAAATAAACGTAATAAATACATAAATAAATAAAAAAAAACAATCACCGCGCGTCCTCTTCTCATACCAATCGGCGATGTAGTCACTAGCGCGGCACACCCGTTAGAGTATCTTCTCTCTCACGACGATCGTTTCACCTTCGCGTCCGGTATGCAGCAGCCGGTAGAATCGAGAAGATATAATACCATAGGCGAGTGAGTATGAGCGCGGAGTAAAACGAGTGTGCGCCACGGCGTATCCCGCCCGTTGCTCGCAATTATTTCCAGATGGAGGATCGTTCCGAACGTATCGCGAGAAGAATAAGACAAGAGGCGAGGTGCGGAAGCGGGCCGGGCGGGGGGCAAGCGATAGGAAATACGGTGAGACACGACGCGCGAATCTCTTCGGGGAAGATTCCCGCCTCGGTCCCGAGCGGCGGAGATATTCGCGTCTCGCTCCGATCGCCGGGCGAGGACGCCGTCGCGGTATTATATAGCTCGAGGGAATATCAATGCCGTGAGGGACCGAAGGACCGACCACTTTTCACGCTGAGCCACCCCGTACATAGCATGGGAAAATAAATCTTGTGGACACTCACCGGGAGGGAGAGTAGACTGGACACTGGACGCTGTCACCGGACACGGGTTGCAGCGACTGCAACAGATCGCGTGCGTGAAAGAGAGGACGGCTATCAATGGCTGCATTATACGATGGGACTGTGTGTACGCGATGCGTGCGTGTGTGTGTTTGTTTGTCCGCCGGTGGAGACAACCGCACCGACTTGTAGACGAGGAGGCTCGTATGCGCTCTATGTTCGACGTGTAGGTGAAACGAGCCCGCGAGGTTCCGCACACTGTTCCACGGGGTGACGGGGGGGATAAATACCTATGTCTTGTACGGTATAGTTGGGGGACTGGCCTGGTCGGGACGTAGGAAGAGGCAGAGAGAGCGCGCACACTTTACCACTTTACCTGATCCGTGCACCGAGATGCATCACTGGGCGCTGTGTGCGGAGTGCATATTTCGCGAGAGTCATCGGGACGGTGGGATTGTACGAGAGGAGTTTCAATGTGGCGCGGGTAGGTTTGGGCGTGTGGTGGATCGCAGGCGAGAAATTGGAGACTGCGCGGGGAATGGGGCGATTGATCCTGGATCGATGTTGGCGATCGTTGGGTGAAATGGTTGTCGGTGGTAAGAGGTTTGATGTCTGTGGGGTTAAGAGTTTTGGTGAGTGAGGTTGAGACTCGGCGGCGAGGTTGGCGATTTGTGGCGCCAGAAGTTGGAGTGCTGTCCTCTTTTTATTGTTCTTTCGCTACCAAGAAGGGTTAATTTCTGACATTTCTCCAATTTCTCTGACGCATTTAAGATTTTCTGACATTCCTGTAATTTCCCTGACGCAATTTAAGATTTTCTGACATTCCTGTAATTTCCCTGACGCAATTTAAGATTTCCGGACATTGGGCGACGTTGCGGGTTGTTTCTGACAGTTTTGAACCTGTCAGGTTATTCCCGACCACATTGGTTGGAGGCAGAACTGTTCATCCTATTATTTGGGCTCACTTTTGGGTATTCGACGATATTTTCGCCCATCGGATATGGCACGAGAGTACTTCGCATAACTCGAGTACCTCGCATTTTCGGGCGAAATTTTCATGATAGCGCTCGGGTAAAAAGACTAAATATGGAACCGTACGCGTGATCGTGGGTGATATTCCTGATGGTAGGATGAAGCGGCTATCAGCAGCACGAGGTCAACATCTATGGGATGAAGACTTTTAGTGGTTGAGTTATTTAGAGACTCATCGCTGCGGTTTCGCGATTTTTGTCACCAGAACTTGCGACTTCTGTCCTCTTTCGGACGGAAGTCGCAACTTCAGTACGGTTCGCAAATTGAACTTCAATATCCCGTGAACTCGCTGCTGCACAGTAAAAAAATAATTTCGTAAAATCGGAATACGAAGTTTCGTAAAAAATAATGTTGTTAAATAAGTGACAAACTCGTTTTTTCAGGTTTGAATATTACAAACCTGCTCTTTTATTTATCGTGCAATTGACAATTTTAGTTTGTACTGTCGTTCGTAAAACTAGAAAATTAACAAATAGAAAATTGTGGATGTTTGTGTACAATGAGTTGTAAAAAGAACACACTTTTTTTACTGTGTGCGCTCCTAATAAGTGTGTTAATTTCCTGACATTCCCCCAATTTCACGAAAGCATTTAAGATACCCTGGTAATTTTCCGGCTTTACCGCTTGTTTCTGACAATTGCGACCCCTCCATCCCATTCCCCAGTTTCACCTTCGCGCAACCGACAATATTTCCGCCGATTAGATACGACACACCGCAAACCCAAGCCACTAACCAGCGTTGAGTAATTCTCGTCTTTTTCCGCGGAAGTGGCGTATTTCGTCAGTTCTAGTCAATATCCAGTACACCTTTGGCTTATCTCTACCATACCAAGTCTATCGTTGGAGATACGAAACTCGTATCAGTGCTCACTCGCAGGTACTAAATGTGCACTAAACTCGCGCCAACTGTTCCACCAGCATTTTCCGCTCCGCGTGGTTTTTAGTAGCTCGTCCATGGGTCATCGAGCAGGGGAACGATAAAAGAGAAACATATGAATTTTAATGTACTTAGGATCGAGTGCTTACCGGGTTCGTATATCTTTCCAGTGAATCGACCTCACGGTCGGGACGAGCCCACCCAGCGTCGAGTGATAGCGGGAAACATCGGGCGGTTCCTCGTTTTTCTGTGAAAATACAAAAGTAAGGGAGACCATGTAGCGATAAGCTCGTAAATTCAACGAAGATGATGTAGTCGATGGGGTCGGAGTTATGGTTACAGGATTGCCGTGTAAGATCGGTGCATTCGTATGTACGGACACTACGGTATCCAGTCATTCGGTCCACGGAAGCCGCAGGTGGTCGGGGGCTATAAATAGAGGCGCACTACGAGCGCGATCAAGATCCAGTAGCGATATAACCCACGCGAAAGCGATCGAGCAGTGATGCGGCCGGAGAGCGTGATGCAAGACGAGGAAGTAAGAGCAGCCGCTCATTCGGTAGGGATAAAGAAACGCAGCCGTTTCACCAATCTGAACGTCAAAATTCACTGATCTACGCTAGATCCTGATCTATCAACAACATCAAAAGTTTGTTTTCCGGGACTGCTGGACACGTAACACGGGTATTTACGTTGTTTACAACGAGCGGACCGATCCAATGCAAATCCGCTCGGTCGTTAGCATTTCCTTATAGATCGGTCCACATAGATCGTGATCGACGAAGAAATAAACTGAGGGATTAGCTTTAAGTATCCATACTTGAAATAATATTTAGAATAATGAAGAGGAAAAAAACGTGGTTGAAGCACTTTGGTCGATGGCCAATTAGCAGTATTTAGGTATGGGATTTAAAGTTTTTTATGTAGGGTAAAAGTGGTGAATATGGCCCACCTCGATTAACACGTAAATCAATGATATATGGACCGGGCCATATTCCCCACTTTTACCCTAACAAAAACTGTTCCATGTTATGGATTGTTAATAAACTCACTACTACTACTACTACATCATACTGAAATGGAAAAAAATCATACATCATACTAAAACAGAAAAAAATTATAGATCATAGTAAAATGAAAAGAAATCATAGATGACACTAAAACGGGAAAAAATTATAGATCATAGTAAAATGAAAAAAAGTCATAGATCTTACTAAAATGGAAAAAAAATCATAGATGATGCTAAAATGGAAAAAAATCATGGATGATTCCAAAATGGGGAAAAAACCCATAGATCGTACTAAAATAGGAAAAAAATCCTAGATTATACTAAAATAGGGAAAATAAATCCTAGATCATCCAAAATAATGACATAAAAAAAAAAAAAAAATAGTTTGTCAATTTCGAAATGATGTTGCACCTGCACTCCAACCGGGTCTTCCGAGTGGCAGACCGGAAGAGGGCGTTTTTCCGATCGGCTGTTATCGGGCTGCTCGATCTCCGGTTACGCGTTCGTACGGATCGCGTCCGAATGTGCGCGTCATCGTCGCTGGGAGGACACAATCGGTCAGGTAGGAGTCCGCGTATAGTGGGTAGGTGCGAAGGAGAGCCGGTTGCTTTGCCGGTCGGCGAGAGCCGAGCCAGAGGCGAGCGAGAGCGGCCGCTTTGCCGGTCCGCGAAGGATGCTGGAGAGTCCGAGTGGTGGCGGCACGACCGGTGCGGTCAGGTGGCTCGCAAGGACGCGCCAGGCCGTTCACCCTTTCGCCCGCCACGGTGCGGTTAACTCCGGGATCGGTCTCGAGCCTCGCTCGGGCGACCCGGCTTTTAGCAGTAGCCGCGCTGCCAGCACGGGGACAACAGCCAGGTCGAGAGACCCGCTCGGTTCCCCAAAAAATTTCTCACTCCCTTTCTCCGCTCTTCCCATTCTCTTCGGCGCCGGTGGACTTTCCCACCGTGCCGGCCACATTATAACTCGATTTACTTCACACTTGGCCGAAGTCACGTTGAGATCTGCGTCAAATTCTTCGAAGCTATGTATAGCTATACACGCCTGCAACGCCCCGCAGATTAAGAGGAACGAAGACGAGGCCCGGACGAACGACGGTATGCGAACGGGTTCCGGCACTCCCGCTCCGAAATTTCATACGTAATAATCTGTTTATAGCGGACCCCGATGATTTCTCTCGTACACGCCAATTTATCGACCTCGTAGGTATTCGCCGAAGCGGAGACACAGAAGACGCCACCATCAATCAAATCCGTCACGGAATCTTCCTGTTTATCCAGAATTTCATTAATACTCGACCGAAATATTAACGAAATTTCTTCTCATATTATTTTTGAGAACTCTGAGGAAAACGGAAGACTTTACGGTAAATTGTTGGCATACATTTTTTTTTTCTTTCAATATTTAATTTTAAATACACGAAATTCTCTGTGTGTAATAGAGCTACGACAGTTTAAAGCTGAAACAACGAAATCAATCATTGTGGACAAAAAATTGTGTTTTCTAATTTTTATTTAAAATACCCGACTTATAATTCAAGAATTCTCTATCTGTAAAGAGCTACGACAGTTTAAAGCTGAAACAACGGAATCAATCATTGTTGACAAAAAAAATGGTGTTTTTTATTTTTATGTTTAATTTTAAATACCCGACTTATAATTCAAGAGTTCTCTATCGATAATAAACGACAGCTTAACGCCTAAAAAGGGAAATCAATAATTCCCTCGTAAAGTTGCTAAACACCGGCATGTTAATAAAAAAGGCTATAAAAAAACCGTAAAAACTTAGTCACCGAACGCGAGAGAAGCGGAAACAATCGAGCCAAAACCCCTTGAACGATTCCAGCGTTAACCGTTCGTTAGATTGTCTCGCGCACCGTCGCGTAGGGGAGAGCGGGGCAAAATGGGACGGCGGGGGGCAAAACTCAATTTTCCAATAATTTGGGTGCCGCATTTAGTTCCAACGACACATCCGGATTTTCCACACCGTTTTGCCCCACTTACCGCCACCGCCACCATCCAAAAGTTATTGGTAAATAGCGTTTTGTCCCATTATCCCTTTTTGCCCCAATGTGCCATTTTGCCCCGCCCTCCCCCATTGCGACAAAAAAAGTCAATCATATTTTTTTTTGTTCGTCTCCTCACAAAGTTTGTCGAATGAATGAACAAATTGTCGAAGGATGGCTCGAGGGATGCCAGACGAGGTGCTCGGGCAAGTCCGTCAGCGCACAGTGGCGAAGTAGTGTGCGGAAAGCCCCGGCTTCTCCTCGGGGTCTCCCGCAGAGAACTAATAACCGAATTTCGTAGCCGGGTGTTCTCCTCGCGCAGCGATGAACGGGATCGAAAAATCGCCCCGCGCTCTCGCGTTACTTTCTCTCCCTCGCGATCTCTTGCCAGGACCAACACGTGTACGATCGGACGGGGCTGTAAGCGAAGTCTCCGACTACACACGTACACTCCGCCACCGCCGAGCCTGATAAACTCCGAGTCTCTTTCTCGTCCCAAGAGCCGAACTGTTATTAGCTTTCTTTTTCGTAATACTTGTCCTGTCAGCGACAGAAAATAAGAGGAAGTTTCCGAGATACTTTCCCGCTACCTTGCAGTTAGGCAGCACACCAACATATATTTTATATACATATATATACATTATATATTAGATGTATGTTAGTGGAGTTGGCGGTTCGCTCGCACCCCTTTATAGATTTAAGCCCTTGTCATTCCAAGTCCCTTCACGGTCTTATTATTAGCCAACGTCACGTCCCTATTGCTGACCCCCACCCGATTCTTGACACGGCGGCGCCGAATTCTTTTTATATTATTCTATATTTATGTTAGAGATATGTGAATGCATATATGTATGTATGTATGTATTGTTACATTTTCGCGGAATAAATAACGCGCGCATTCGGTTGTGGGGCGGATTTCATTAGGGTAATAGTGGGGAATATGGCCCGGTCGATATATCATTGATTTACGTGTTAATTGAGGTGGGCGATATTCACCACTTTTACCCTAAGTACAATCGGTAAATATCTCCAGCACGAACTGTCAAAGTCTGTTTTCTCTGAAAGTCCGATCAAGACTGTCTGGTTGTCTTTTGTCATACCGAGCTATTCCGGTCAGCTATGTGATATCGTATGGCTCGGTCCATCCTCATCTCTATATTCATCACAATAATATATATATAGGGGAGAGCGGGGCAAAATGGGGCAACGGGGCAAAACTAAATTTTCCAATCATTTTTGGATCGGCAAGGTGGCAAAACTGGGCCGAAAAGCTTGATGTATCCAATAGGGCGAATTCGGGCATCTAAAAATTATTGGAAAATGACGTTTTGCCCAAAAACCCCGTTTTGCCCCGTTGCCCCATTTTGCCCCGCTCTTCCCTACATATGCACACTGAGAGGAGGATCTAGTACATATGACTATATGGCTTCAGAGATATTACCGGAGCACATAGTAGTAAGGAACTGTACTATGGTGAAAATCCTTGGAAATCTGAAATCCTTGGAAAAAAATCGCTTTCGGGCTGCTAAAGACATTTAAAAAAATTTCAATTCTACTTCCAATTCTTACAATTCATATGAAATTGTAAACATTGAAATAACAATTTTTTTCTTTGGCAGTCCGCAAGCGAATTTCACTTGAGTAACTGATAATTGTATTTTGCGCCTCTTCCTCGAGATCAAAACGTAGTACTCCTACTTCACGCCAGTGTCACCACACATATATAGCTCAAGGAATAAATTTTTCCG
>JAPYZC010002533.1:0-14338 GCA_030522665.1 Ichneumoninae sp. A BG-2022a | reverse complement strand
AAAAAAAAAAAAAAAAAACAAGCGCTAAAAAACCAAACCCAAAAACGAGGGACCACAAAAAAATTCCATTTATTTATTTTTCGTGGTAACGAAAAATTGTCGAGAATCCCTCCACGATCGATTGTTTCGAAAGCTGTTCTGACTGTGTGAAAAAAATCCCCAGGACCTCACAGTATAAGCTGGCAGATCACTGGGGCTTTGGAAACCGGAAATCCGGATTTCGGATCGTTTGCCGGAACTGCGGCACTTTCGGTCTGAAAATCTTATTTTTCAACCGGTGACGTCATACCGGAAATACGTCACTTCCGGTCGGGAAATCTAATTTTTTGACCGGAAATGACGTATTTTTCTGTCTAACGTCACTTCCGGTAAAAAAATACATTTTCCAACCGGAATGTGATAATATTTCCGGTTTAAGAATTCGTTTTTTGAACCGTAAACGACGTATTTCCGGTTGAAAAATGAGTTTTTCGGATTGGGAGTTCTTTGACAAGATCAGAACATCGATATGGAGAATCAATCGCGCTGGATATTTGATCGAATTTTTTGTTCGGGAAAGATGAATAAATACTAGTATACTACAGTGAGGAAAATGCGCGATTTTCGCCGAGTGATGTTTGCTATTATCACATGGGGTGAAAATCCGTCCCCTCCCGTGTAGATACTTTTTTCATACATACGATACTTTTTTCCGACTTCGTTGCAATAACAACGTTTCTTGCGTTCAAAAATTGTCACATTAGCCAATGAGCCCTATTACTCCCTAGGGAGTAATGAAACGTTTCTTAAATATTTTAGGAACATACTTAATTTTTCAACACATCTGAAATATTTCCGAAACATAGTAATAAAACATTTTGAAATATTTTTCATTTCATGTTTCGCCGAAATATTTCTAATAATATTCCGTAGTTATGCGATTGTGTACATGCAATTTGGATTTGGTGATGCAATCTTTCACATTTCACTGAGATGTTCAAAAAACATTAAAGGGAAACATCTTTGAAACATTTGAATGTAAGATTTTTTACAGTAAAGAAAAAAATATTTTCATAATGTTTTTGAAACATTTCGGAAATATTATTTAATACCGATAAAATATTTTTAATATTTCGAAAAAATATTATTGAATCCTTTTAAAAATATTTCCGTGCTATGTGGGAATACTTCGCTAAAAAATGTGGTTATTTTAGCGAAGTCGGGAGAAAAACACTTATATTGCCTGAAATTTATGGATGCTCACCGAGCCTCGGCCCCTTCAATAAAAAATTGTCACTAGTGCACGGACGAAATTGATTAAGAAAAAAAAGTACTTGGTCTCTGTTATCAACAAATTTGCCTGTGGTTGCCACGCAGCACGAGCTGGACACGGTCCAGCAGGTGAAAGAGGAAATAGAGGAGTTGAGGGAGTACGTGGATCGCCTGGAGGAACACTCGCATCGACGGAAACTCAGACTCCTCGAACAGGTGATGGGATGTTGTTATGTTTAAGCACGAGATTGTATGTGTGTGTGTTTGGATGTTTTTTTTTCGTTTTAAGATGATCAAAATTGTTGTTTTATGTTACTTCATTATTTTTGTTATCATTGTCCATAATGTTGAGTAATAAAAAAAATGCCACTTCACGATTTCGTTATGATTTATTCAGTTTATTATTTCTTCGTTATTGTAAGTTACTTCAAAAAATATATATTCCTTGTTGTACATCGTTATTATCATTTACGAAAAACTTTTCGATTTTTTCGTTACTATTGTGGGTTTTAAAGGTATTTCATAGTTACTTTCCAAAAGTTTCGAAAAATCGGTTTTCCGTAAAAGTTTACTTTATGATTTCTTTGATGTACTATTTCGTCGTAAAGGTTATTTATTTTTCGATGTGATTCACCGTGTTGGTCGAGATATTAAATCGACTTAATTTTTTTTCCCAGGGCTTGACGTTCTTCCTGTCATACGCGATACTGGCAGCGGTGCTTGGAATGTTACAGTTCGGATACAACACCGGAGTGATAAATGCGCCTCAAGGGGTACGTAATTCGCGATCCAGCGACAGAATTATTTTTTTCAATATTAAACATGCTAACATGCTAACATGGTAACAAAAAATATTAAACATGCTAACATGCTAACAAAAAAATATTAAACCATGCTAACATGCTAACAAAAAATATTAAACCATGCTAACAAAAAAATATTAAACATGCTAACATGCTAACAAAAAAATATTAAACCATGCTAACATGCTAACAAAAAATATTAAACCATGCTAACAAATATTTCTTCGATTGATTTCAGAATATTGAGAACTTTATGAAGGACATTTACAAGGACAGGTATGGGGAGGATTTATCGGACAAGGCAGTACAGAGGATGTACTCGGTGGCAGTTAGCATATTCGCAATCGGTGGTATGGTCGGTGGTTTTAGCGGAGGCATTATTGCCAACAGATTTGGCAGGTTAGTGAAAAACATCTCATTAATCCCCATTAACGTAACTGCAAAAAAAGTCAATTTTTCATGAAAAGAAAAAAGAAAAGTTAATTCACCATTCGACAAACTTTGAATTCGTTGTTGAAAATATCCTCTCAAAAATTCCTTTGCAAATATCGCATCGTTAGAGCTAGTTGATTCATAAATACCTAATCGCCAAAAAAAAAAAAAAAAACAAACTTTCCTCACCCGAGACTAATTCGCGTTATTACGCATTCTTTTCGTTTTTTTGTTCTTTCGAAAACCGAAAACAAAAAACCACCATCAAAACGAACGAAAAAAAAACCAAAAAAAAAACGAAAACCAAAACAAACAAAAAAAAACAAAAAAACCAGAAAGGGGGGCTTACTGCTAAACAACGTGCTGGGCATCGTCGGGGCATGCCTGATGGGTTGTACCAAGATATCCCAAGCTTACGAGATGCTGTTCTTCGGGCGGTTCGTCATCGGTGTCAATTGTGGCTTGAACACCTCCTTGGTTCCCATGTACATATCGGAGATAGCACCATTGAACCTGAGAGGCGGCCTGGGCACGGTGAACCAGCTCGCTGTTACGGTGGGCCTCCTGGTCTCCCAGGTGCTGGGCATCGAGCAAATCCTTGGAACGAACGATGGCTGGCCAGTTCTCTTGGGACTAGCTATCTGCCCGGCAATACTGCAGCTAGTGCTGCTGCCCATTTGTCCAGAATCTCCAAGGTAACATTATTTCGCCACTATATTCCTCCGTTCCAGACTGACGAATATGTTGTCTCCGCCAATTCGACGCGTTTCACCGAGGCCATATTTTGGCCCAGGCGGAATACGACGGCAACATCCGGATATAGATTTTTGTCCTCTCGGACGATGCGTCAAATATAAAACAAAATATATATATACATATATGTGTGTCTATATACACAGGGTGTTCAAGTATTGAGTTTAATGAAACTTTCAGTGTTCAAAGGGGGATGTTCAAAAAATTGTTTTGTCCAAAATTCGAAATGCCGGCGTTAAGATGGCCGAGATGTTTTTGTAAATGGAAATATGACTTTGTTTAGTCACCAAATATTTCTCAGGTCAAAAGTAACATTGGTACGACAGTTTTCTATGAAGTCCATGATTGTTAGGTTGGAACACCATTTTTTTTTACTATTTTGGCGTTATCCAGAATGAGTCCAGGTAAAGTCTTTAACATCCTAAGGGTGCGTGTGCGCATGTGTATTCCAGATAAATCAGGTGTAAGATGAAAATGGAGCACCCCGTGTATATATATATTTTAAAAATATATACACATACATATATATACATATATATATATATATATATGAGCAATCGTATTACATATATCCAATATTTCACAAAACCCGAATTGGCTTTTCTAACGTGAAAAAAAAAACTTTTCCGAATTTCCCGCCAGATATTTGCTCATTACAAAGCAGTGGGAGGAAGAAGCTCGAAAAGCCTTGAGAAGGTTGAGAGCTAGTAACCAGGTAGAGGAGGACATAGAGGAAATGAGAGCGGAGGAACGGGCTCAACTAGCCGAGTCGACAATTTCAATGACGGAGCTTATATGTAGCCCTACTTTGAGGGCACCTCTCGTTATTGGTGTCGTCATGCAACTCTCCCAACAGCTCTCTGGTATCAATGCGGTAAGTGCTTTGCGCTGCGCCATTGTTTGGATATATCGCGTGTAAACGTTGTTACAGTAGTTTGGCTACGATTTAGTATGACCCAGCTACGAATATTAACCGCTAGCTTAAAAAAAAGTACGGTTGAATCGACTAAACATTCGGGCAGGGACCTTCAAATAAATATTTTCTTGGTACATCGAAAACATTTATTCATTCAACAATTTTTTTTCATGATTTCACCGGAACTTTTTCGAGGCACTAAAATATTTGTTCGACCAATTAAATATTTATTTCAACGTCCCTGTCCGATTCTTTAGATGATACAATTACATCTTTTATCATCGTACAGTAGAACCTCGTTTATTCGATCTTCGATCAAACACCTTAAACGAGGCGTATGCTCTGATAATATGGAAAACTCAGATGAAACGGATAAAGCAGCAATATTTACGCGCGTAGTATGTACACCGTAACAAAATTGTAAATCTAATGTACAGAACTGGAAGTTGTTATACAAAAACTGGTACATTCAATTTGATGTACTATTGTGTTGAAAAATTAATATAATTTTTCATTGAAATCAAACTAAAGTATTAAAAAATAACCCATGTTTTTAATACACTGAACATTATTTTGTCACAGTTTTGTTTACATTAAATTTCATATGAATTTTTTTACAGTGGAATTTATTCGAGTTATCCGAAATTCACTTATCCGACGTACGCTTTCCCCATATTATGTCGGATAAACGGGCTTCTACTGCACTAACGATTTGCGATACTATTTTTTTTTTTGTTTTCCCTACCTGCCTTCCGATATCTCTATATCTGTGTCTTTCGTAGGTATTTTATTACTCGACGAATATCTTCAAAAACGCTGGATTGTCGGAAGAGAGTGCCAAGTTCGCGACTATCGGCATAGGTGCCATTATGGTGTGTATGACGTTAATTTCCATTCCGCTAATGGACAGGACAGGAAGGCGGACGCTACACCTTTACGGTCTCGGTGGCATGTTTATCTTTTCCATATTCATCACAATTTCGTTCCTCATAAAGGTGGGTAAAAATTTTATCGTCCCGACGAACCGCAATTACATTAATAAATCTCTTGTCGCAATTAGTAATTAGTATATTGTTTTAACACACATATATGTATATCTCGTGCGCTTATTCATCGTCGGCTCGTATAAAGAGTTGCGGTAGCAGAAAATAAGTAAGAGGAAGTGAGTTCTTTCAAATCTCGATGGAAACATCTTTCAGATCCACCGCGATGTTTTTTTCCGTAGACAACAGTTATGCTTTTCAAAATTAAGAAACTGTACGTAAAAAATAGAAAAAAAAAAACAAAAAATTATATCGATCCTGAATCGCCGATAGAGTGAAAGTGGTGAATATGGCACATCCTGATTAACACTGTAAGTATTATGGCCATATTCACCACTTTTACCATTTACATGCACCTTCATGAAAGTCTGAATGGTCTTCCATCAAACTTGATCAAAATTGTTGTTTTTTTATACTTTTATAAAAAAATTAATAAAATAAAAAAAAAGTGGTGCGAAACTTTTGATCGGATTAATCGCGTGACACACGACCGGCAATGGCATTCGAGCTTCGACACTCTGTGCACCTGAGTCGTAAGGTGCTTATAACGCTTTGTTCCCAGCTGGAGTGCGGCACTGCACCGACTGTGAGAATATCACTGCTACTATGTTAACAAAAGAAAAAAAAATCAATCAAAATTTCACGTCATCCAATAATCATTCTAATTTATCCCAAACCAATCATCTTATATGTGTAAGCAGGTAAAGTTTCCCAAATCACGCATGCGCTTATTACGTAAATCGTTTCTTTTTAAACAAACCACTTTAATAATTTTTACGATACATTTTATTATCATGTTTTACGTTTACAGGCGCTGCCTCTAAGAGCTCTAAATTTCGAGTTCTACAGCTTAGATTAATCATTCACACACATGCTCCACATTACACCGCAT
This sequence comes from Ichneumoninae sp. A BG-2022a, assembly GCA_030522665.1. Taxonomy (NCBI): domain Eukaryota; kingdom Metazoa; phylum Arthropoda; class Insecta; order Hymenoptera; family Ichneumonidae; species Ichneumoninae sp. A BG-2022a. Next base: position 8,248 of record JAPYZC010002533.1, on the reverse strand, counting down.
GCGAATTATCAACGAATTATTTCGTAGAGAATTATTATAATTTTGCTCGTCCCGTTCCTCCCTCGCCCTATTCTCGACCTCTTTCGTGACTGTCTGGAGGAGATTTATTTCGGCCATTTGTTATTATTAACTTTCGTTAACCACAGTGCTCAAACCTGTTACTAAACGACCTAAAACAAACTTATCGAAACATTATATTCATCTTCCTCTGCACTCACAATCGCAGAGGAAAAAAAGGAAATTAACGGTGCGAAGCCTTTATGAGAGAGGTCTCAAAATTGGAGTTAAAAATAACTAAAAAATAAAAGCTATCCTGGCACTATTTCAGACCAGCAATACAATGTTACTAACACCGCTTAAGATTAAGGCGCCGCTGTAAATAACGAAGCACTTTTGTCCGTTTGCGAAATATAAATCTACATACGATATCTTCACAATGATATTTTACACACGCGATCACTTCGTACAGGATTGAGCTGCACGTTGCACCACATTAAACACGAGAGAAGAAAAAAAAATGAAAAAAATCACGAACACACTCATATATCCATACTTTTATTGTATTATTTATTTACGAATTTTTGTTAAGTCCTGAAGCTCCTCCGGCTGATCAGGAAAGAAGAATTTGATTCTACCGCCTGATAGGAGTTTTTCAATTTCGTACAGGAAATGATCGACTGGATGTCATATCTGTCGGTCGTGTCGACGCTCAGTTTTGTTGTATTTTTCGCCGTCGGCCCCGGCTCTATACCATGGATGATAACAGCTGAGCTATTCTCACAAGGCCCGAGGCCCGCTGCAATGTCTATCGCAGTTCTTGTCAATTGGATGGCCAACTTCGTCGTTGGCATTGCTTTTCCAAGCATGATGGTGAGTCTTCGCGTCTTCGACCGACTTCCGGCGACTGAATTGATTTATCGAATTCATCGAATAATGTCGTGATTGCTACGTACTTCTTCGTATTTTTTGCCTCCTCGTAGAGAAAGTTTTGATTTGGTGAAAAAAAATGTTTTCGAGATTTTTATATAAACGTGCTCAGAATTTTCCAGAAAGTCGAAAAATTACAATTAGAAAAATTTCTATATGTGTGCGTGCGTGTGTTAGGCCTGTAAAATTCGACCGTCTATAATTGAAGAACGGCTTCATCACTCGGGTCGAAATTTTGCACGCATGTAGAGCAGTTGGGTATCTCGGTTTGTTACAATGTACGCAATAATTGAAACATTTGGTCAGATTTTATCAGATTTTGAAATTTTTGAAAAAAGTGTTTTCGCGTTCTAGCTTCCCCAAATTTTGAGATATTGGACTGAACTTTCTACAGAAGTAGACTTAACATCCAAAAAATGTTCGATATTTGTTTCCATCTTATTAATTTTTTTCATTTCCGTTTGCTTTCAGAATTATGTTGATAATTACAATTTCCGCGAGAATCGAAATATTCGTTCAGATTTTATCCAATTTTGATATTTTTGAAAAAACAGTGTTCGCGCTCTAGCTTCCGAAAATTTTGAGATATTGGACTGAACTTTCCACAAAAGTAGACTAACATCCAAAAAATGTTCGATATTTGTTTCCATCTTATTAATTTTTTTCATTTCCCTTTGCTTTCAGAATTATCTTGATAATTACAATTTGCGCGAGAATCGAAATATTGGTTCAGATTTTATCAAATTTTGAAATTTTCGAAAAAAGTGTTTTCGCGCTCTAGCTTCCGCAAATTTTGAGATATTGGACTGAACTAGCTACAGAAGTAAACTAACATCCAAAAAATGTTCGATATTTGTTTCCATCTTATTAATTTTTTTCCATTTCTCTTTCCTTTCAGAATTATCTTGATAATTACAATTTGCGCGAGAATCGAAAAATTCATTCAGATTTATCAAATTTTGAAATTTTCGAAAAAAGTGTTTTGCGGTCTAGCTTCCGCAAATTTTGAGTTATCGGGCTGAAACGTTCCACAGAAGCAGACCAACATCAAACAATTTTCGCTATTAAAAAAAAAACCATCTTATTAATTCTCTTCTGTTTCGTTTGCTTTCAGAATTGCCTTGATAATTACACGTTCCTACCATTCAGTGCATTCCTGGCCTTCTTCTGGATCTTCACGTACAAGAAGGTTCCCGAGACCAAGAATAAGACCTTCGAGGAGATTCTAGCTTTATTCAGGCACGGTCATGACAGGTATGATGGAAACAAACAACTCAATGTGATACCCAGTACGTACACTAGCAAACCACCGGACAGATAGTTTCAATTTTTCTACACGTCGAATCATCATTGTTTGTTGTGTCAAATTAAACGTATGCATATATATATATATATATATTTCTGTTTTATTCGTACCGAAGGTACATATACATCAATCGAATACTGACCACGTGGGCTCAACATCGAAAGTCTTTGAGTTATCTCTGATTCATCTGGTGAAACGGAGAATTTTCATGAAAACAAAAACATTGAAAAAATAATAATTAGAATTATTATAAAAAAAAAAATGAAATGACACAATATGAATTCATTGAGAAATGTTCAGCGCAACGATTGTGAGACTATCTATTCTGTACGTTATATATATATACATATGTGTATGCATATATATATATATTGCTCGCCCTACATTCTGTGATAAGTGAGGAGAGTGCACTTTTCGGTGCAGTCACCGTCGAGACTTTGATTTATAAATCCGAGTTACGCATGAAACTGCGCTCTCGGGTGTTCTGTTATTTTTCACAGTTATTAAGATATATGAGGATAGCGACGGTAGATATATCAGAACTTTTAAAGAAAATTCAGTAAAAAAAAAAAAAAAAACAAATGTTGATATTTTCGTTCGATAATTCAAACGCACTTGAGATATATTATTTAGCGTCGTAGACGTTGACGATATCATGAGTGATTCGCGTCGAGTATCGACGATAGCAATTATACGATGTAACGAGATATAAATTATTTCATTTTGTGGTGAAGCGAGAAGACCTTCGGTGGCAAAAACAATAAATTCCGCAGCGAAGTAATCGAGTTATCGAGAATTTCCAATCATCGTCGAAATAAAAAATGTACGGCCGATACATTGTCGATAGGTGTACATTAAATTTCATCTTTGTCAAGTCTTTGTCAATGCACTGTTTTGGGAAGAAAAAAAAAATGTTCGCTCGTAGAATTTTATTCTCTCAGCGAACTCCCCCGAGCGAAGTTTGTGCGATGCAAAACGCAGCCGTTATAAATTGATGAAATTTAGTCTTATGCAGATATCTTCAAGCTCATCAAAATCGCCAATAAAACAATTTTTTTCTAGAGCATACACGTAAAATCCCGCTTTCCGTTTCTGTGAAGTGTGCGCAAAAAGTAACTTTTTCGCATCGCGTGTGAGAAAAATACTGCGCATGCGTGCAATCGCAATATAGTCGTTTTGTCGCACCAGTGCGATAAAGTGCGTTTTGCGCACACTTCCCAAAAATCGAAAAGCGCGAATTTCGTGAATATGTTAGGAAAAATGATGTGAAATGGCATGGGCGTCGAAAAGCGAGTCCTGCCTCGTGCGAATTTTAACACTCGTCAAGAACTACCTTTCGATGCCCTTGCCATACAAATAACTATCCTAGTATAGATTGCTTTTTTGCCACCGGAGGACTTGCGTACATCACGACCTTTGACGATATTTCGTAACACGCTCATTCACGAAAGCACATATCTTTGGAAGAATTCCAGAAATGTATTACAAATTAGTAACTTAAATTCGCTCAAACGAGTCAATTAAATATAATCTCGAAATGCGTGTATAGCGACAAGTTTAATAGAAAAGAAAAGTCTAATCGATTAACCGTCCACGTCACTTTAAATGTTCAGATTTAACATTCTTGACGACGATATGTGTAATGCTCGCGATGTATTATTTAGTACGAACAGCTTTCAACGTTTATATTCAACGATTAAAATAATATATAACAACAAAACTATTAAGCGCATGCGTAAGAAAATACAATCAAATTAAATAACTAAATCGCATTAATTTGCGTTGCAACAATTTATCTGTAGAAACAAAGTCGTTGAATTTTCAATATATATATATATATACGAATATATTACGAAGCTCAGGAGTGCACAAAGCTCTTTGTTAGGTGATTATAGATACTTCCTATCGTGCGAATTGTGACGAGCATTATTTTTTTTTTTTCGATATTGCAAATCGGTTTCGATTGATTTCAAGATACAATTAACGATAAGCATCGTTTCGACAATGGTGAACATCGAATAGAGGAAACAAAAAAAAAGCGACACGTCGAGAAAACAAAAAGCGAAACGAGTGAGCGAGACACGTTAGTTTCGTTAGTTTTATTACAGATAAGTTTGTTTGACATTTGTTTTCTTGTAGTTTAACGGAGTACGTACACTTTGATTTATTGTTATCAGTTCTCGTGCCTCATGAATATTATTATAATTATTTATCTAGCCTAAATGTATATGTATTGTTTTACATAAATAAATGATTATTTCAAGGTTCTGGTATACAGTAAATGTATAATTTATTAATTAATGTTATTTATCATTTTCGTTAATGTTTTAGTTTGTTCGTGAGCAAAAAAAAAGGAAAAGAAAAACCACGAAATGAAATGAAAGTGATACGTTGTGTTTTTATTGTCGTCGTAACTGTGCTTTCTGTCTGTGTTATTCTCGGAGCAGGAGCAGCTTGCGGGACAGCAGACTATATGGGTGAGTCCTGCTAAAATTTGTTCTCTTGCGATGTCGGCTTTGTAATTACTCGACTCTTCGTATACATACGAAAAAAGGAAAAAGAACAAAAAAAAATTGAATATCATACGTTCAACGAACATTATTTTTCTTTTTTTCGTGCATGAGAAACGAAACGAAACCCGTTGCGTGAACTCAGAAGAGTGGATCATTGATTTATTTTTTATTGTTTTATTATTATAAATATATTTAATCGATGCTAACAGGATTCACTCTTGCTGCAACGAAATTATTAACTTACTAGTTAAATATCCTAGTGAGCTGCATTGAAAAAAAATAATCCCACGCTTACCTACTTTAGATGAGAAAGTGAAAGAAATAGTCACCGTTTATATTGTAAGTTCCGATCAGAAACAAAAATCTGGCATGAAATATATATAATTTTTCATTAAAAATTAGCTCATGCCGAAAGCATTATGCCGAACGAGTTTGATTAAAAGAACAAAAAAAGAAAGCTAAATACAACGAGACTTACCTAATAATAATATACCTATGTACCATTCGTCATAGCTGCATGAACAACTACTGTTACTATGAAGCAATTCGTCTGGTTAATTTTTGCGTGGAAGGTACATTTCACAGTTTCTGCAAAGTTCCTCAGGGCTATTATGTGATGTTAAAAAAAAAAATCATTGGACCTAAAAAAACAAAAAAAAACAAAATTCCCATCAAGCGGATGTGCTACGACAACACCGCGGTGGCTCCCGTCTGACTTTATTACATAAGAGCCCCGAAACACTTGATTATTCTGGAGCCTTGCATTTTATCGCATGCTCCTCTTAGTCCATCAGACCCGATAAATGTTCGAGAGAGACATGAATATTTTTTTCTTCTCATTTTCTTTTCCATCTCGTTAACTATGATTTTTTGATTTTAACAAAAATTTTCATGTCGCTATTGTATAGCTGGCACGAAATTATGGCGCTGTTCTGTGCGACTTGCATGTTAGCGCTTAAGTAATGGTTGAGCGTAAACAAGTTACGTGTATAATTAAATATACATTAGTAATTTTATTGACGGTCAAGCGCAACTGTACGGCCGCGCGCTTCGCGTTCGTTACCCGTTGCAACAGCGTGTTCAATTTTGTTCTCGTCATTGCTTCGGTGAGCTTGCGTTTCGACGAAATAATTGTTGACAATCGAACAGTTGCATAATAAAAAAAAATATATGCATACATATGTGATGACCAACCTCTAGAATTCCATTGCAATGAGGAGAATAAAAGCAGCACTGTTGTGCAACGTTTTTTTTTTCTCAAAGCTAATGTTATAGAAGTTTCATGTTTTTTTTTTCTTCGAGGCTTCATGATCTTGTCTAGCCGATAACGCTCGAGCAAGTTATTTTTTTTCCATACAAAGTCTATAAGTCTCTTGTTTTAATTAATTTTTTTCTACTGTATGCTGTTAAGGTTTTGCCGAAACATTCATCGAATCTTTCGCACCTGTTTAGCCGCGTAACCGACACGCCACGTAGACGAAGGTTCGAAGGATTCGCTTTTAAAACTTCTAGACGACACTCGAAACTTCAATTATAATTAACGACAAATTAAATAATAATAGTAACAACAACAAAACAAAATCACGAATATATCACTAGCAAGGCGTTTAGCGCTCGACGATATTTTTAACGAAGAATCAAGTTTTATGACACATATATTTTTTCATTGAACTGTAGAGTGAACAGTGTACGTGCATCGTTAGAGTGTAATGTGAAAAAAAACATACACACACACAGACATACACAGAAACCTAGGTGGGATCTTATTTCTCATGTAAAACAAAAAGCAAAGATATAAATCAGTCGAGGCGCGATGGCCATGTAACGTTGTTGTATTGCAGGGAAGAGGAGCTCGCCACTAACTCTAGCAAGGAGACCGTCCTATCAGACGCCACCACTGCCAACAATACCCAACCTACCGATAAATCGTCAATTTAATAGTTAATAGTTGGACAATTTAATTCAGAATAAAAAAAAGGAAAAAAAAAGACGAGAAAAATTAAAATAATAAAATTACGTTTCGTCGACGAGAGTTTCGTTCGTCATGACCGGAGAGACACTTAACGACTAATATACTGTTAATAGTGATGATGTTTTAGGTCGAACTTAGGACTATACATACTATTATATATAACTATTCGGACGACAAATACACAGTGTAATATTACAATCCGCACACTCGATAAACAACACGAAAAGACAGCAGCAACAAAAATTTGAAAAGAAATAATAATTAATAATAATTAATGATAATTGATAATTCGTTACGAATATTTCGGCATCACCGATGAGAATAAATTATTATTCCATGTTGTGAAATAAATAAGTTTGTTTGTTTGTGTTATAATATCGTTTATCTCAATTATTTTCCACTTTTATATGGTGTTGGAAACCGAAACGCTATGACTCTCCTCATAGATTATACGCGAAATTATCGATTCAACGATGAACAATGAAAGCATTATTAATATACACGATTCGAGTAACTGTTTGATAAACGCATTGACCACCTGATACAAACAAATGATCTGGACTGTGAACCAATCCAGTTCGTTTAACTTCTACTACACAGGCCAGTGAAACGCTAAAATAACTTTACCATTAAATATAATAATAATAGAAACTGTGAAATGGCAAACCATTTCCCGAGCGAATTATAATTGCCGTGTTGACGTAAATGGCAAAAGGGAGGGAACGAGAGAGCGAGAGACAGATAAAAAGAGCGCGGGAGAACAAAAGTGAGCGAGAGAGAGAGAGCGATTGATTGAATTTATTTAGCTTTGAGCCACTTGACAAAGGTTCGTATATTTTTTGGCCATACTACTTACTACATCTTACATATTATTCGTTCTTTCCTACACTGGTACTTAAGGTAGTACTGGCGCAATGACTAATTTAGCGTAATGCCTAAATTTGAGAGGAATAAAGAGAATTACAAACACTTCTCGATCGGATAAAAATCTGAAAAAAATCAAACCTGTGGAAGATGCTGATAAGATTGTTCGTCCATAATAATGATCCCAAAATGTTGTTCGTTTTCTTTATGTTACAATTTCTTTAAAATCGTAATTTTCAAGTATTAGATAAAATTCTGAAAAAATTCATACGTATTCCGAAAAATTATCAAATAATTTTCGTAATGAAAAAAATTTAGTTGCCGGGTAATTTGTCGCACAATTTTTTGTAATCTTTGTCTTTTTACTCTCGAACTTAGGTGGCGTCAGTCATTGCGCTAGTACTACCTTAAGGAGGGAGTCTCGCTGTGCGCTGACTTCGCATAAGTTCGACGACAATAAGAGAAAATTGCAAGTACTTCTCGATGGTGTTAAAATCTGAAAAAATCATGTATACTAAAGGTACTGAGAAGATTCATTTTGTATAATAATAATTGCAAAATGTTGTGAACAAATTCATCAAAAAATTAATTGGTTAACAAATTACCCGGCAATAAAACTTTTTTTTTATGAAAATGATTCGTTTATTTTTCTGAATACGTATGAAT
>JAPYZC010002532.1:0-28258 GCA_030522665.1 Ichneumoninae sp. A BG-2022a | reverse complement strand
TCGTTCCCTCGCGCGATCGTTGGACATCCGTCTCCGGGTGTTCCGGCGATGCCCCGGTGAACATGTAACGATCGGCAGGAAATGCGTGCGGAGTGCATGTTTAGAATGTTTTTTTTTTTTTTGTCCGATCGTTCATGCAGAAGAACATCCCGATGGGTGTCGGCGATGGGTTCGTTTTCGTGAATCGGGAGAGAGAAAAATCGGAATTTTTGCCTCGAAGCAGGGTCGTTAAGTTAACGCGGTAACCATCGGAGGTGCTGGCTGGCGGACTGGTCTCTCCGCCCTGCCACCCTCCCACCCTCCCGCCCTTCCTCCATCCATCCCCTGTAATATATCGAATGATGAATCCTCGCATCGCAAACCCATAAAAACCCGTCAGCTCGGACAGATACGAGATACGCCCTATTACTGTCCACCAACACCCAGCAGCGGGCACCCGCCGCCGGTGATGCACCGTCCGTTCGTAGGCACCCGTATACCTCGGCGACGTCCAGTTCGGAACGGCTAACTAAATTACCAGTTACATTTTTTACTGTCGGCTACTCCCACTTGGCATTTTTATCGGGGACGTATCGAACGCAATGAAATACTTTTCCGTATCGTGACGACGTCGGCGACGACGGCGAGGCCGTGTACCAGCGACATCGGCCGCGGATACCGTCGAAATGCGTTCGTTCGCGGGAGGCAAAGTTAACGAATTTTTTTTTTTCATTTTTTTCTTTTTTTTTTAAGTACATCGCAGGAAAGAATTTGCACGACGCAGTGAATATCGTAGCATCAGCGAGCTGACGTACTATAACCACAGTTTTCGGCGTCGATCGTAAACGCGGATATTTTATTCGGATACCCGAAAGTGTGGAAGATAAAATTTATTAACTGTAAATTCGAGTCACGAATATCGTTCCGTCGGCGGTGGCGAGTCAAATCGAATAGCGATTTTATGGTTGAACGAGATGTTTTGTTGCGAACAATATTTCAACTATTGGTCAACCGCCGATTTGCCAAGGGACTCGACGAGCTGTTGAAATAAAATTGCTCTGACGGCGGGCCGTGTCGTTTCGCAAGCGAGACGCTGTTAATTTTTTCATCCCGCGGACACGAAGATGGTCGGATTTCCCGGTGACGTAGTAAACAGACGGTGATTCGTGAATGTTCAGATTTTGTAGACTATCAAGTGAATAACAATTAAATTTTCATATCGATTCCTTACAATATCCCTTTATTCGCAAGGCTTCTTCTATGAGAAAGCACTTTCCGTTTTGTTCCATTCTCCGTATGTGTGTTCGGCGCGAAAAAATACATGGAATTATGTGCATAAAAATCCCTATTAAACTTTTTTCGTTACTCGTCGCTCCAGGACTATATTTAATGTTTTGTTTCACGCTGATTACGAATCTACTACTTATTTTATTTGTAGATGAATGTTTAATACGAAAAGTGGCGTCGAATGTGAATTTTGAATTTTCGATAACATTCAAAAAATGCAAAATAACATAAAATTTAAATCTTTCGATCGATTCTCCCCTAATTCAGTAGAGATCATCGAGCGATCATATTCCATCTGTGTGCACGTTGTTAGAAAGATAGCTAACAAATTGTAAGAACCAGAGTGCAAACAAACATTTTTCAACAACTTAAAAATAGCGTACAAAAAAACCAACTGCATATTTTTTAAACGAAACTTTGTAGGCACATTAACCACACATATAATGTGTGAAACTTCAGCTTGATCGATTGTGACATTCTTGAATTATAGTGGTTTGAATTTGTCGCGTCTCATTCACACACACATACATGAGGACATTTTATCGAAATGTAATTTTTCGATGTTTTGGAACATTCTCAACACGTCTTCATTCAAATATCGACAATTTTTTCACAAAATCAAAGCTTTCTCTATGAGGAAACAAAGTATTAACAACATTTTGTTCGGACTGCGGAAGCAGACTCAAAGTGAAGCACTGGCATTTTTGTTGAGCGTCGAATAATGCAACGAAAGATTGAAACAAAAAATAAATCGATAGAACCAGTACTCTCAGACATTGGATTCCCCGTTAGTCGGGCAGCATCACGCATAATCAGCAAGGCCGCGTAGGGCTATAACTCCGTACGAAGTTATCAAATTGATCAAGCTAAAATAATCTGTGCTGGCGGTCGGTTGGTTATGTCCCATAAACGCAGTGTATGAGCAATACCGCATGCCACCGAAACGTGTACGGTAGTATTGGGTATACAGTGAAACCAACCTCGGGGCTGGGTGACGGTAACTCGGCAGATCCATGCTGGGCATAGCTAACACAAACGCGGCCGAGCAGCGGCATAACATAACCCGATGTCACGCGCAGGACTTTACAACTCTGCCATCTCGTCGTGCAAGCATCCCCTCCCCCAGCCCCCACCCAACCCTTGCTCTTCACTACTCTTGCCCTGTTACTCGGCCGCCGCTACCGGTTCCATCCGGCCGGCCAGCACTTCGTCATCTCGCGTAATACGCACGCAAGACTCATATATTCGTGGACCTTTTAATCTCAAACTTATTGCCGCTCTACGTGCCTGACAATGAGCAATAGGTATTTAGGGAAATTCGAAAGGGTTGGGCAGCCCTGTTGAAAAATGTTGTTCCCTCGTGATGAAGCCCTGGCTCATCTTGAAAGCTCCCCGAGCTAATGGCGATGCGAAGAAAAATTCCACACGATTGAGGAGCTAGAAACACCCCACCCTGTGGGGTGGATCTTCACCCGACGATAGGACCAAGTTGATCTCATGAATGCCGCGAACATGCAATTGTACAAAATCGGATGATGAATAGTGACGGCGAGGTCCATGTGCGACGCCCTGGGTCATGTTCAAAGCTCCCTAAGATAATGTTGACGAGAATAAAAAGTTAACCCAATTGCGGAGCTAAAAATATCCCACTGTGCGCGTTGGATCATCACCTAACGATCACACTAAGGTGATCTCATGAATGCCGCTAACATGCAATTGTACAAAATCGGATGATGAATAGTGACGGCGAGGTCCATGTGCGACGCCATGGGTCATGTTCGAAGCTCTCTAAGATAATGTTGATGACAATAAAAAGTTAACCCAATTGAGGAGCTAAGAACATCTCACTGTACGCGTTGGATCATCGCGTAACGATCGGACCAAGGTGATTTCATGAATGCCGCGAACATGCAATTGCTATACAGAACCGGACGGTGAATTGTGACGTGGCGAGGTGGCTGTGCAACATAACCAGTGTACTCCATGAGCGGTGTACGGAGTGTTGCGATAGCCAGAGGTCATTCAAATTACCAAAAGTCCGGGAGTACGCGGGAGGAAAGCAAAACTCTTGGTGGTACGGTCGTGAAACGAAGGGGTTCCCGCACGAGCGAACCAGCGCGCACACACACACACACGCGCGTGCAACCACGAGGATAACAGTAACCGAAGAGGCACTGAACATCCAGAGCGCGCAGGGTGCTGGCAGGTATTACTATAATGCAACTCTGGACATAAACGCGTTTACGACGCGCTGCGTTGTCATTACGCGGCCCCTGCATCGTTCGCCCAGTGGCTTTAACTTTATCGGCACCACCACCGTCACCACCACCTACGGACCTTCACGAACACCATCGCCACTTTCATCCCTTGGCGCCTTGTAGAGCGTTTCCACCTCCAACTCCCCCCTCCGTTAGCTGTACCATGCAACGACGTACACACTACATCCATCGAGGAGGTGCCGCACCGCAACGTCCACCAAATCCTCTTCCATTCCGCAAAGGAACACCTGTCCGCCCTGCTTTACTGCGGCCTCGTAAAATTAATTGCCTGTAATCAGAAGGAGAATAAAAAAAAGGACAACTCTCGCACGGACCTTCGTGCCGCTAGGCAACAGATAAAATTTGATGTAACGCCCCGAATACCACTCGCGAAACTCGAAGCTTCGAACAACTGTTTTTGGATCTATTGATCAGGCACCGTGGGTTACGTTGAACAGAAGCGTTCTCCACCCTGGATATCGATGTTAAACTTTGTCGGGCACTGGACCTTAAACTCGCATGCTGGAACGGAATCGCGATAGGACGAATGGAAAATTCGAGCAGCTCGCCGCTAGGCGGCATCCGTTCCAGCTCCAGCAGTTTGATTTATGGTTGAAACAATGACGCGGGAGCAGCCCGGCAGGGCTAGTCGGCAATGACTGCAACGAACGGCGCGGATGGTCCTCTGATACGATGGCGAGGCGGGCACATAAACCGTATCCTCTAATACACCGGGAGCCAGCGAACAATTCTATTCGCCCCTTCACGAGATAGATTCGCACTGTAACCGGCGAGAATGAGCCCTGCCGAAAACACACGCTGAAACATCTTTGTTCCGCTGTTTCTGCGAGCACGATCCATCCCTCTCCCTCTCCCTCTCCCTCTCTCTCTCTCTCGGTGGATGGAGTTTTAGTACGTGCTTGGGCGAGCGACGATGACTGGCCTTCCCGATCTACGCAGTTTCGAAATAGCTGCGTATGAGCGTCATCACCTGCGTTGTAATGCATTTACGGGATTACGGCTTTCCGCGGTTCGGCGACGACCTGCGTCTACTTCGCTTACCGATTCGACCCGGCATTTCGAGCGTTCCGAATGAAAATTCACTGGACAACGGCGAGGCATCGAGTGTCACATTTCGCTGCTCGTTAAATGTTTGAGAGATTTAATCCACCCGGACCAGGATCGTACACCAGTATATCGGCGGGTCACTCAGGTGCTGAATCGTTCGGTTAACGATTTTCGTTAATTTCTCTAATCGAAAATGTTGCTGGAGATTACCAGTGGATAAGACTCATCTGAATTGTCTGACACGTCTGAGAGATTCAATCCACCCAGACTAGCATCGTACACCAGCATATCGGTGGGTCACTCAGATGCTGAATCGTTCGGATAACGATTTTCGTCCATTTCACAATCAAAAACTGTCGCTGGAGATTACCAGCGGATAAGACACGTCTGAATCAACAGTTGAGAGATTTAATCCACCCAGACCTGGATCGGACACCAGCATATCGATGAGTCACTCAGGTGCTGAATCGTTCGGATAACGATTTTCGTTCATTTCTCTAATCAAAAAATGCCGCTGAAGATTACCGGCGGATAAGACATGTCTGAATCAACAGTTGAGAGATTTAATCCACCCAGACTTGGATCGTACACCAGCATATCGGTGGGTCATTTAGATGCTGAATCGTTCGCATAACGATTTTCGTCAATTTCTCTAATCAAAAATGTCGCTGGAAATTACCGGTGGATAAGACACGTCTGAATCAACAGTTGAGAGATTTAATCCACCCAGACTTGGATCGTACACCAGCATATCGGTGGGTCACTTAGATGCTGAATCGTTCGGATAACGATTTTCATCAATTTCTCTAATCAAAAAATGTCGCTGGAGATTACCAGTGGATTAGACACGTCTGAATTGTCTGACACGTCTGAGATATTCAATCCACCCAGACGAGGATCGTACACCAGCATATCGGTGGGTCGCTCAGGTGCTGAATCGTTCCGATAACGATTTTCGACAATTTCTCTAATAAAAAAATGTCGCTGAAGAATACCGGTGGATAAAACACGTCCGAGTCAACAGTGTGACGGTTTCTCGGCTGAAAAATTCATAACACCATTTTTTTTGTTGTCTCGTGACGAAGTCCTGGCTCATGTTCATCATGCAACGATCGGACCGAGTTGATCTCATGAATACCGCGAACATGCATCTTAGGTCCATGGTGCTCATGCGCAGGAGTGTTGCACATGCGGGAAAGGATCAAAAAAATTACCGAATAATTTGTTGCGCAACACATTTCAACCCGTAGACAATTTAAACACCATCACGAAACTCTAAGGGTCAGCTTGGCGATGATCGAGAGGAATCATCATCAGCATAAAACGCACGAGAACATTATCGGACGAAAGAATTACATTCCGCAGGAATCATCTCTTCGTTGTTTACGATCGCGAGTCGTACAACGCACGAATCCGGAGTAATTTATTGCCCGGTTGGCGATTTATTTATCTTTTCCCGCTGGCCGTTAACTCCGTCGGTTGCCCACCACTATTACGGAGAGAGAAACTGAGACCGAGCGCGTTAAAAAAAAATAGCAGAAAATTCTGGATCGAGCGTGACGAAAGTAGAAAAGAAGAAGAAGAAGCGGAGGCACACGTAGGGATACGAGGGTGAGGCAGGAGGGTCGAAAAATGTTCCACCGTCATGCGAGCCGCTAGACGGACCACACCGCTCGCCGGAGAGACTACATAGTTATTAGTTATTCGCGAACGCCGACTGTGGGGCATAAAGGACTCCGTTGCAGACGGTCCTGTGCGAACCTCCGTCCGTCCATCCGTCCGTGCATTCGTGTGAGAATGCCTTACACGAATTTACCGACGCACAACAAAATAAGACATAGTTCCACCGATCTCGCTTACACAAACACGAAGGTGTATAATGCTCCGAGAATACTTTGCACCGGGGCACGCAACTTAACATCTACAGTCGAACCACGCGTAAGTCGACGAGAATTTCATTTCTCCCACCAAACACGTTTCCCCGAATGTTCATCAAAATTTCAACCGACGGAACGTCAACGCGTGTCCCAAATTTATACCTTATCCGGTCTTCGACTGTAGAACCCTTTACCGTACAGTGTATATATCGTATAGAATGTTGCAAGGCACCGTAGTATGCGTTATTATGCGGCAAGGCACTTCTCTCCCGCATGCACAGGAATCGCATCGCATCCCGTCGTCCGTGGTGTTGCGGCCAAGGAAGGGTTTAACGATTCGCGTAGCTGCGCCGATTTACGACCCCTAAAACACATCGAATGCGCTTTATATGTATGTAAATTAGGTCAGGCGCTGCTTCTCCTCCGGTTCGGTGTTCGCTGTATCAGCTCTCCTTCTCTCCGGCCCAGCAGCCCGGAGAACCAAATCACGGGAGCGTAGGAACCGGGCGATGCACACCGACGTTCGTCACCCACGAGACGATGGCTCGGGTCTCTGTTCGCTGCGTGTAAACTCCCCCCTCTTTCGACGCACGCTGCGCATTTCGGGGCTTAACCCGAGCAAAACTCGACTCGTCAAAGCAAAATTACGACGCTTTAGTGTCGATGGTTTGGTTCGTCGCGAAGATTCCTGACCAAAACGTTGCGGTGCTGTATCCGCGGTGGAATAACATTGGGCCCAGCGGGGGATGTAAATCATGCGTGCAAAGTAAAGTACGAGAACATCGAGGGAGTTTCTGCGTAGCGGACGTGAGGTGCATCGCCCGATGCGCCACACTGGGCCAGGGATCGGTAACCTTATGGGTTTACGTACGTGGAATGGCGTTGATGTTTCATAAAGGTATTTCGGTACACGTAGACATTTTTCGTACGCGCCGGATCTAATTTCCGTCGGAAATCCAAAAATTTCGAACGGCACGTGGTAACTGGCGAACGAGAGTCACCCAAAAGAGACTTCGAGAATTTTCGTCTCGAAACTACGTCGGAAGTGTAAACTGTTAAAAAGAATTGTTAGTTTAATGTACCGGACTGGAAGTTTTTATGCAGAAATTGGTACTTCAAATTTAATGTACAATTGTCATGAAAAACGGTCTTTTAGATTTCAAATTGAAACTAAATTATTGGAATTAAAGTACTTTTATAGTAAATTTAAAGAAAATGATTAATAGTACAGTATTGTTGCGTTCTTTTGGAATAAATAACGCGCGTATTATGTTTTGGGACGGATGTTATTAAGTACAATCGCCGCTAAATATCTCGCGCATGAACTGTCTGTTCTCTCTAAAAGTCCTATCAAGACTGTTGTCATTCGATCAATCGATAGTCTGTCCATTTGTCAGTTGTCATAGCAAGCTATTCCGGTCTATGTAATATCGTGCGTCTCGGTCCGTCCTCATCTCTAAATTCGTTACAGTATTTCGAAACTTTTTCATATATTGTACGTTAATTTTTCATCACGATTTTATATGAAATTTGATTAGCTTATGCATAAAAACTTTCATTACCAGTAGGGTAGAGCGGGGATTTTTGGATGCCCGAATTCGCCCTATCGGATACATCAGGCTTTTCTGCCCAGTCTTGCCACCTTGTCCGATCCAAAAATGATTGGAAAATTTAGTTTTGCCCAAAAACCTCGTTTTGCCCCGTTGCCCCATTTTGCCCCGCTCTCCCCTACATACAATTGTATACGAATTGTTTTTTTTACAATATGGCCTCACTTTCGTATCAATTTTTGCAGATTTAATAAATCGACCGATCTCGATTACCTTACGAATTGGCGAAAATGTTCACCCTCACATCCGGCGATAAGTCGGCACGCTTTATCGGGCGTTGAATCTCATCGGCCTCTCCCCTTCCAGTCGTCCCACCGGGAGAAACAACGTTGCTTCTAAATTCAGATACTCGGCATGCGTTCGCGCACAGTGGAAACGCATGTATAAGTCATGCCGCGCCTCGCGCCAGCCACGGTATAATTTCGAATCTCGATGACTTTGTAAATCCGAGGAGGAGTTACAGCGGCTCTCGGTATACGCGTCCTCACATATATGCGGTATCTCACGTACCGTGCAACACAGTACGGATGAAACTCGCGAGAGAGTTCACGCCCGAAGTACCCGTGCGCACGATAGCGAAGCGTTAACGTCTCCCGGTGAAGCGGCGAATTATGATTTGCGAGCCTCGTATCATCGGTAATTTCAGTAATGGCTCACTCGCCCGGCGAACCGAGCGGTCGCGGGTTGCCGAAGTGGCCGCTGCGAGCGAGAGAAGCTCACCACTGTTTCTTCCCCTCATCCCCGCGGCGTATAATGCTCTCGAGGTATATAAACCAACCACTTTCCACGCCGCGGCGAGCACGGGCTGCTCTTCTTCGCGGTAACTGCATAAAATAGACCTCTTCGCATCGCGGCGTCTCCGCATCCCGATGAATTCCTATAAAACTGCGTATCCCGATCCTCGAGTGGATGCCGAAGGATCTCCGCTGGGTGCAGCTCCACTTCGGTGCCCGGTGGTAGTTTAAGTAACAGCGACGGGTATCTCTGCGATGCCCTTATGCGAACCCGCCTTTTATAGTTGCGCAACCGCTGGACCGAAATTATCTCACACACGAGGTGGAAAAGAGCGGGACGAAGGGTCTGCCAACGAGGCGGATATCGGAATCATGCAGTTCACCCAGTACGAGTTTCTCGGGGTGGAGCGTGAAGCGGAGTGAGGGGGGCCTGGAGGGTGGGTGAGGAAGGGGATGAGGAAGAGGGAGCGTGAAGAACCCACCGTTCCAAAGTCGCTTGAGCGCCGCACCGAGCTCACTGACTACGTAGGTTGCAGTTTGAACTATAAAACGACGTAAATTATGGCCGTGGATTGCAATATTATGAGGCTATATACGCACGTTTAATGTTCGAAGCTACCGGGGTCTCGCGGTCTCTCTCCTGAGCGGGATTCTCGCGGTGCTCGGCTTAATATTGTCCGAAAACGCGAGGGGTATATGTATATACGGACTTTCGCGGGTGTGCACACCATGGGAGGGGAGGGAACGTGATACGGCCTTAACAGTTTGCCTGGCAAGTATTGACGGAGCATCCCTGACCGCGAAGGAGAAGGAGGGACCGAGGGCAATGGCAGCGGGAGCTGCCATCGAAAGGGCTTCGTGCTCCGACTGTGCGAAGGACCTCCAGAATCTGTCGTATCGACGTGCCCTTCGCCTCCTCCCGACCCCGCTCCTCCTTTAACAAGCCTATCAACGGACAATAACAATTCCGCCGGGTTAGCCACTATCGCGTTGCATAAGTACATTACCGACTTGGCAATAATTGACTGGATGCATGCAGCAGTTCCGAAACACCTATAGGTGTTGGGCGAGCTCGAGATATCGGAATAGCGAACACCGCCGCGCAAAATTACTCACCCATCTCGAAGCGAGAGCGATCGCGCGCCTCGCGAGATCCTCGCGTTTCCGTGAGCCGCGGATATACGAGGATTCTCCTTCGTGCCGCGATAAGGCGAGAAACGCTTCCCCACGATCCTCCGGACGATTAAACGATCACAATTGTCTGACGATCCCCAGGCGGATGGGTGTCGCACGTTAACGTCGACGGACAACGGTTCTTTGACGTCGCTGTGGACGATGGCTAATTATTGCGATATTGTTTGGAGATAACGTTTTTGCTGGCAGTGATTTTAGCTTACTCGAAATCTAAATATCAAACAGATGGTGGCGGTGAAATTTTGTTTAAATGTAATAATCGCGCGCACGTAAATGTGCATGAGTAGTTGTTTTTCCGCAACTTTTGATAAGAGGTCACGATATGTAATAATATATCGCGATATATTCTTAAGGGAGAGCGGGGCAAAATGGCACAGTGGGGCGAAACTGCATTACGAGACAAGAAGCAATTTTCCAATAACTTTTGGATGGTGACGAAGGTGGTACATGGGGCAAAACGGGTTTGAAAATCCGGATGTATCGTTGGGACAAAATGGGACATCGAAAAATTATTGGAAAATTGAGTTTAGCCTCACTGTGCCGTTTTGCCCCGCGCTCCCCTATACACTAGTAGGCAATTGAAGTGGAACGCGATATTTTTCGCCAATTTTGGCAAAAGTTAGACCCTTTCAAGTATACTTTCACCAAAATAACCTTGTTCCACTTCAATTGCCTACTACTGTATATGTCAAGGTATATAAGAATATAATACTCGGACTTACGGACGGTCGAGCGGCTTAAAAATGTTCGAAACCCTTCGCAGTTGACAATGACTGCTCACCTATAATTTTTTAATTCAATATGCATAATTAACTAAATATATAAAACGAAAACTAATTATATATAAATGATAGTAATTCAAAGCACAATTGTTTCAATACTTAAATATATAGTCATGGAAGGCGACTTTAATGGGCACTTTACTCCACAGAGTGAGTGCCTAAAAAATGGGATCGTAAAAAACGGAAACTTTCCCGGAATACTTGGATCCGCGATGTGCCGTCGGATAGCGAGCGACCGACTGTATTCTCAGAGACCGAATTCCCACTGTTAGTCACTCGATGCTCGTCTCGTCGCGAAATTCTGCACACACGTTCGCAATCGCAACAGCAGAACATCCCGATCGCGTGAAGGTCCTCCCCATCGATGCCCCGATAATCACAATGATAATCTCCCTTTGTCAAGTCATTTTCCTTTATACTCATCTTCTCACGCAAGTATGCGTTCCACGCTCCGAAACATTTCGTCTCCCCGTTCGCCGTCCTCATAATCGAAAGGGCTTTTTTCCCAGAAACTTTCCGTGTGGAACACCTGACCGCCACTTATCGTCGCGAGAGTCGAAAGCACGTATTGTGCCTCGGCCACAGAGTGTCAAACAAAAAACGTACCCTGCCATCCTCAGCTCCTCTTCTCACCTTCGCGTGAACACGAAGAGCGACGGACCTCACACGGCACTTGACCATCTTACGGAGCGTTCCTTCCGATTCTTTATTCCCCGTCGTTCTTTCACCGGGCATTATAACAGACCGAATTTCGGGATACCCGTCAGGCACAAAGGAACCGCACACTCATTAACGCCGACGTCACCCTTTCATTATGACTCGCGCACAGACTGTAACAGACTGTGTTACTTTTTCACTACTTTGTAAGATAAAATATCTCGTTTAAAACCTCGAGCCTCCGGCCACGACAATTGACGGGCGATCGATGAGGAACGGGATGCGGAGGCCTCAAAATTGCACTGCTTTGCATGATACCTTTGTACGAACCCTCGCGAGGATACTGTACGAAGGATAGTGTTACAATAAAATAACTTTGCATACGATTATCCCTCGCAATTGAATGATCACCATCGTCATCGCGCCTCGCACACATGGGCGACGAGCAACAGGAGCTTCGAGTCCTTTGAAACGCATCACCGGCCGGTCGGTTTGCTCCTTTTGAAATCTTCCTTTATTTTCCGAGGATACGGCGGTCGACCTCGAGGGTATCTTTTCTCTTCTGCGGTCAGAACAGCAGCGGCTGAAGAAGCGGCACCGGCAGCAGCAACCTCACTTTTTCTTCATTCTTTTCTCTACCGGTCTTCATCCTATAAACGGGACGGGAGTGCGTGGAGCACTTAAAAGTCCCCTGGCCGAGGAGGAGGCGGGGGGCTTCGGCCAAGCAACTTTGTTCGGGACGTCGCATTAATTAGCCGCGAAACTCCGACGGGCTCCGCCGCGTGTGACGTCGCGGATTTCGGCGGAGGACCGAAAGACGGGGTAAGAAAAGAATACAGAGAAATACCGATCGGCTGGAGGACGAGGGTGATGGAGGGGAAGAGGAAGAGGCACGAGGATGAAGTGGTGGCGCAGAAGGCACGAGGTTGAACAGCTCGGGGTTTATACTTCTGGGAAGAAGCTCGTAAAGACCCGCTCGGGGTTTCGCGACTGACTCTGTTATTATCCACGCTGCAGCGCGGACCCGAGGCGGCCGAGCAGCGGGCCCAGAAGCTATGCCGGGATATCATCGTGCCATATTCTCCCTCGTCTCGCACTCCGCCACACAGCCCAGATGTGTATCTGCTACTAATCTTTATGCCCGCTCGCGTCAACTTTCCGACCATTCTAGCGATGAAAAAGAGAAAAAAAAGGCCGCGAACGCGAGCGGTACGAGTTGTAAAGTGTAAAATATGAAAAGAGAGTGATAAAAAGAAGAGGGGCAAAAAAACACAAGTCTGCCAAGAATATGAACACGCTGCTAGCTGCGAAGCTTTAAAACTGTTTTTTGGAGCGGTTGCTTCTCCATTTGTTACATACCATCACACACGTTGCTATGATCTTTCATGAAAGTCGATGAAAATTTTCACGGGTGTCGGAAATTATTTGTCCGATCTACGATCCAACCGTTCTCATTAAAAGTCAATGGAGAGCATAACTATGTATCAATCTATTTTGCTTTTTTCCTTTTGTCTCTCTAGTTGTGGTTCTCAATTTATAGTTTCAGTTTTTGGGTTGCCTTATTTTACGTCAAGTTTTTTTCGTTTTATTCTGGCTGGATTTTCCTGCCGTGCCGTGAATGAAGAGGGCGGAAAGGAACGAGGAGCGTCGGTTTCTGTAAATAACAATATTGCTTTACTGTCAGTTGCATCTAATGACGCGACGTCTTCGACGCGTTATCGGGTTGTGTCTTCGGCGGAGACGTCACAAGCCCTCGTCTAGAGCTGGTTTAAAAATCTGAAGATTAGTGCACGGTGATCTTGGGGGATTTCGATCGCAGAGCACTTAATAAACATATCCATCTACCCTATTGTGGCACCGTGTTCTTAGGAGGCTTAGGCCCCAGAACACGAAGTAAACGAATCTATCTACACTGAGAAAAATAATAGTATTTTCTACTATAGGATAAAATGGTCCGGTTCATATATCATTGATTTACGTCTTAATCGAGGTAGGCCATAGTCACCACTTTTACCCTACCAATAGTTCCCAGGGGGAACGTCTATATAGATAGTTTTTGACACTGTATATTCAATTGGTTAAATTATAATTATTTTTGCAACCATAATTTTTTTACACTGTCGTAACTATAAAATGTAAACGTTCCCCCTGGGAACTATTTTTTATGGTACAAAGTCAGTATCGTTGCTTTTACTATGTTATTTTTTCTCAGTGTACCAGACTAGAAATTTTCGAGCGTTACATCGGGCCCCGACCGGGTCCGGAGAAGGCCCGACAAACCTTATCAGATCCTTGTCAAGCCCGACGTAGCGCTCGAAGTTTTCTCCTCAGGTATCCGTTGATCCATCTATCAACCAATATTCCATCTCCAATAACCGAAAAAGGGAGCACCGTCTCTGACCCACAAAAATGTTAAGGTCAGTAATCGAGGGAAATCCTATAGGTGAGACAACAGCGTGGCAGAATGCGTTCAGAGCGGGTATAGTTTTTGATACTATATATTCAATTGGTTAAATTATAATTATTTTTGCAGCCATAATAATTGTTTTGTCACTGTTGTAACTATAATAATAATTGTTTTGTCACTGTCGTAACTATAAAATGTAAACGTTCCCCCTGGGAACTATTTTTTATGGTATAAACTCAGTATCGTTGCTTTTACTACGTTATTTTTTCCCAGTGTACCAGACTAGAAATTTTCGAGCGTTACATCGGGCCCCGATCGGGTCCGGAGAAGGCCCAACAAACCTTATCAGATCCTTGTCAGGCCCGCTGTAGCGCTCGAAGTTTTCTCCTCAGGTATCCGTTAATCCACCTATCAATCAATATTCCATCTCCAATAAGCGAAAAAGGGATCGCCGTCTGTGACCCACAAAAATGTTAAGGTCAGGAATCGAGGGAAATCCTATAGGTGAGATAACAGCGTGGCAGAATGCGTCCAGAGCGGTTATACACGTGGTATATAGAAGCGATCGTCGAGCGACGGGCCGCCGGCGGTGAGAGGAAAAGTGTCCCGCGCGAGCTCGAAGGTACACGGATGCTCGAGAGGCACGTGGGTGGGTGTAGTTAGTGCCGGAGAAGCGGCGGCGACCGAGAAGAGCGGTAGCGGCTCCCGTGGGACAAGGGGGGAGGATTTCTGCTCGCAGATTATCAGGAAGTGAGGCGAGCGTCTATGAATACGGCGCGAGGCAGGAGGGGACGACCAGAGAGGGGGTGGTAGAGGGGGGGGGAGGGGGGAAGGAGAGCAGAGATTCTCGGTCGTCGATAAAAGAAAGAAAAAGTGGCTGGTTGCGCGGCGTCGGTGCGACGGGGCCGAGATACTTCGGGGGTATGAGGAAGCGGGAGCGATATCGCCGGTCTCGTGGCGGTGGAAGCCGACGCCGTCGGCACTCTCGTGCACGGCTACCAGTGGCGCAAGATGAGAGGCGGAGAGGGAGGATGAGGTGTCGGAGCGGGCACCGAAGAACGAAGCCGAAAGAGCGAAGGAGAGAGGTGGAGAACGTTGGGAAGGAGAGAGTCGGTAACCCAGTGCCGCGGTCGCGAGGGCAGGCATAGTTGAGAGGTATAGGATCAGGAGAATACCGGTATATACGTATACAGACGGGGAAAGCAACGTGGTCGACCACGAATGAGCGTACCAGCAACGAATGGAGAGGCAACACTTTGTAGTTTTAATCGATCCGTCGGTTCATGAGGAGCATGAAAGACCGACGAGGTTTTAACGAAAGAGCCGATGAGTACGAGGGAGAAGGTTGCCGGAGGGGGGGAATTACTGTACGGAAGGGATAGGAGAAGAGGAGCGTGGCCGGGAAGCTTTGGAGTACGGGGTTCTCCTGCGCCAGTGGAGTAAGGATGGTGGTGCACAGACACGAGGGACGCCGGCGAAGAGACCCCCGGTGGAAGCGAGGGCGCGAGCGGGAATGAGGAATGCCAGAGACGGCGAGAACGAGACCGAACGGAAAGCCGGATTCCCGAGGGAGAAAGACGAGGCGGGGGGCAGCCGAGAGCAAAAGAGGAAGAGAGGAAAGAGAACGCCGAGCCGCAGAGGATCGGAGACCCACAT
Source organism: Ichneumoninae sp. A BG-2022a (assembly GCA_030522665.1). NCBI lineage: Eukaryota > Metazoa > Arthropoda > Insecta > Hymenoptera > Ichneumonidae > Ichneumoninae sp. A BG-2022a. The sequence goes on along the minus strand of JAPYZC010002532.1, from coordinate 12,749 downwards.
CCTGGCCACGGACTCCTACAACTTCACCGACCAGCTGGATACAGCGACGGCTTCTCTTTCCTTCCCTTTCCATCTCGCGTCAACCTCCGTGCCCGGCGAACGTCCCACGATTCAACGAGGCCCGAGCAGGGAGAGAGAACGAGCGCGGGCGAACGAGTGGCGAAGGGAGCGCGGAAAGGTCTCCACGGACAACGTGTGAAGAGAGCACGCCGCTGACTTTCCGTGGAGAGGACGCGACGAGGGACGCGTCGGGGGGTGAAGAAGGAAAGGACGCGTGTATTTCATTCATTCGTTTCTCCTACGTTATGAAGGAACGACGACCTGTCGCACTCGGGTCGCCGCGATCTCGGCACGTTCCGGCATCGTCCGACAAACCAACCCAACCACCCCGACCCTCTCGTTTTATACTCAACTCCACAATACCCTCTTTGCTCTCTCTTGTCGCTACATGCATACCGAATTCGCCCCCCCCCCCCCTCCCCTCCGCGGTCTCCTCACCTACTCGGTCTTTATTCAATCGTTTTGTATAATCTCTTTGACTCGCACGTGTCACGGATACACGTGGAAATAAAACCGTACGGTATAGCTCGGGGTCGGATAAATTCAGTGGTGGCGCAATTAGATGGAGGAATGGAAAATGCTTTGGCGATTTATCATTATGTTCTTTGATTTTTTTTTTTTTCATCAAGGAACTAATACAGTTGTAATTACGTACGCTGAAAAAAAATATCATTGATTCAAGTAAAATTTTATTACTGGCGGCCAAAGAAATAAAAAAGTTGTTTCGATTATACTCTGAATTCGTACAATTTCGTACCGGATTGGAACGATAACATGTCACCTTGACAGTCTCGCCGTCGTTGTTTCAATGTCATATGGAATTGTAATAATTGAAAGTAGAATTGAAACAAACGTATTTTTCTTCGGCAGCCCACAAGCGATTTTTTTCAGTGTATAGCGAGAAGCAATAATAATTGATAAAAAAAGAGAGATCATTTTTTTACGCACGAAATTTTCGGCAAGCTAAATTACCTCTTCCATTGACCAATCTTGTCATTGTTAATTTAAGGTCGGAGCGTCCGTCGATTTCGCACTTTTATCGTAGCAAGTTTCGTGGAATAGTTTCTTAATCCGCTCAGCCGAATTCGACGGCAACGTGACAGCGGAAATTATTATCAGTGACCATCTGGTTTCGACTGAATCATCGATGAGGAACGGAGTATCCGTCGTTTGTCGCTGAGATGCGAAAACAACGGCGAGCGATACTAAGTAAAGCTTTTTCGCACTCCGTAATCAACGGAGTCCGAATTCCGAACGAGCGTGTTGTGTACTGTCCAATCGATAGGAGGAAGGACGCCATCGAGGGCGACGAAACGTTGAGAGAGCTACTGACGACTAACAAATCAGCCAATGAGGGGGCGAAAAGGAGCGAGGAGCGTCGGGCTCTGTAAATAAGAACATTTATTTATTGTCAACTACATCTACTGACGTGAGGCTGTGGCGAAGACGTCATCGGATTATGAAGGGCTGTCTTCGGCTGCGACGTTACAAGACTTCGTTTCGCGCTGGTTTAACAATCGGCCCACTTACGCAATCGCAATCGCCGATCTACGCGAGCGCAGCACTGGGGCAACCACGCTCGAAGCGAACCGATATCTTCTTCGACGATCGTTGAAGACAGCAGAATTTTTTTACGAAGCAACAGTCAGTCTCGAAAAATCAATGGCGCAATATGTTCAAAATATGTAATCAACGGATGGTAAGATTTGTGATTCTCAAATGTCGTTGAAAAAATAGATCACCGGTGAAGCGCGTAGGTGTCGGGTCGCCGAAAGCATCAGCTTTTTTTATTGACTTGCGATTCTTGAGAAAGTTATGGGCATGGCGTTCCTGAACATTGCGTCGGTACACTGAGAACAGGATCTCGGGAAAACTACCATGTCATGTGGTAAATTTCGACCAAGCAACATGGCACGCCAGCGTCACCACCAGCGATATGTGATACTTTCACAGGGCCATTGCAATTTTTACCCAACGCATATGGTTATTTTTTCCAGAAGGCGGGTTTGCAAAATTTTGCATATCTGGGTAAGAATTTCGAGGATCAAACTAAGAATTTCGTTGATTAAAACTGAGAATTGCATGGATTAAAACTGAGAATTCCGTGGATAAAAACTGAGAATTGCGTGGATTGAAATTGAGAATTGCGTGGATTGAAATTGAGAATTCCATGAATTAAAACTGAGAATTCCGTGGATAAAAACTGAGAATTTCGTGGATAAAAACTGAGAATTCCGTGGATAAAAACTAAGAATTCCATGGATTAAAACTGAGAATTTAGTTGATCAAATTTTTTACAACATAATATGCCGATATAACCTACAAATATGAAACAACCGTTTCACTATCGCGACGCAAAATGATTGCTACATTTTCCAGTAAGAAAAATGTATATTCCAGCAAAAATGACGGAACATACGGTTAATATCTGCGAGAGCGAAAAGTATCATATTGTATAGCAGAATGTGTTAAGTTTGATACGAATATTGACCAGGATTTGCTGTAGTCCCCATACACCCGAAAGTGTCAGTTTTTACCAGATTTACGATAATTTCCATCAGATCCTTCTCTCGGTATAATTAAACCGTACCGGCTTGAGTAACCGGTAATCACAGTATCAAAAATTAAAAAAATAACCCCATAACCGCCGGCCCGACTACACTCGGAGTTCGCCGAATGTCTCCGCGGGCGGCGCGGCGCTAGCTGAGTGTGTCCCGACGTGGCTGCCGTCTGCTCGTCGGATAAATCGTGCAATCACAGAGGGGAGAGTATTAAAACACCGAGGGTGCGGACAGTTCCAGAGGCGTCGAGAGATAGGGATCCCGAGGTGAAAGGGTTCTTCAAATTTCCATCCACCGCCGTCGTTCCGCTCCTCGATCGCGAAGACTCGACGGCCCTCCTCGTCGTCCACATTCCGTAGAGGAACGCATCCCAGCTCGGCTACCACAGCGACGTGCCACGATCTCGAATCCTCAGCCGACCGGGCTTGGTTGGAAAGAACACGGATTACCAGCTGCCATCTTCCGCCGAGCCCGAACCTTCCCCCCCGACGTCCACCACCCAATTCCAGACACCTCTTCGCCCCGGTCCTCATGAGAGATCGTCGCGATGTCGTGGCTTCCCGGTGTCGAAATTTTTAACGCCGTAAAAATTCGCGAACGGTTCCTCCGGCTGCCCCGCGAAGGGGGTTTCGGACGGGTGGTTGCGAGGGGGGGTCCATACACGCGAGGGAGAGCTACCGGCGACCCAATCGTTCCTCTCGTTGTCCTCCGCTGACTCCCGTCGCCAGCAGCACCGGCAGCAACCCCGGACTCCTGTCCCAACCTCTCGCCTGATTTGCATCACGGTTACGAGCTCGTTCGTTCGTGGAAGGGGGGGCTCGGTGCTGCTGCTGGGAAAGCGCGGGGTTAGGCGAGAGCGAAAGAGCGAGAGGGTCCGAAGAGAGGCGCACACAGGCAAGGGGGGTTTAGTACGAAGGGTTGCCGGACGGCTGTGGGTACGTGCCGCTAGCACGAAGGGAGTTCGCCGGTCGAGGGTAGTTCGGGGGGCAGCAGGCAGGGGGCCGGCGGCCGCGGGAGGGGCGGGGGGGCTCCGGGGTGGCAGGCGGTTAACGGGGGTTGCGGACGGGAGGGTATATTACAGAGGTCCCCCCACGTACCACCCTCGGTCCGCGGAGGCAGCTCGGACACTCATAACAATCATAACAACGAGATCTCGCGGACTAACTCGCGGCCCACCCTCCGCGCATCGGCGACGCCCCCTTAACACGCCCATTTCTCCCCCCACCACCCGGCCACGGACGGTGGAGCCGCGCGGGTGGCACGGCCGATCTTGGGAAGCGCGGGAGGCGGCGGTATCAACTCCAAAGTACGCTCGCGCGCTCCCTCCTGCCGTCTCTCTCTCCGGCTGCCTTCCCGCCGCGCGACTTTCGTGCCACAACGCAGCCAGACTGCGGACCGCGAGGTTACAGGAGCGAGTTGTCGCGTCTCCAGGCTAACGCGTGACAACGTGACGCGCACGCCGCCCGCCGCAGCCTCTTTACCCACGTCGACGCATCTCCTCGAACGCGCACCACACGATTACGATTAATTAACACGGAATCATTTTTTTTTTTTTTTTGCCGGTCGAAAAAAAATCGTCGTTTTCTTTCGTCGGTTTTCTTTATTATTTTTTGTTGGAAACAGTGAAAAGACATCGTGACAGTGAACTTTGGGCGAGAGGGCTACGAGAGAGTGAGCGGTTTTAACGACGAACAGTTCGGACAATCGAGAGACCCCGGTGACAGTTTTTCTTGTGTTTCGTTTCGTTCGTCTGGTTTTCTCTTTTGCTTTGGGATTTCCCGAGAAAATCTCGAGGAGATTGCCTACTCGAGGACGGTGTCAGTGGGATACACGAGCGTTTCGTGACGACGTTTATGTAACACTGTGAACTCATTGACATTGACGATATTCTCATGTGTGCCAAGTGCGCGGCAGTTTTTTGAAAAATCTTTTAACAAATTCTTCATCTTATGTTAACACATTTTGTTTTTTTTTTTTTTTTTCTTGAAGACGTTTTGAAATACGATTCGCGCAATTGATGCGTGTGCGGTATTGTCAAAATTTGTTTGAAAGTTGGGAGCGATTCGATCCGTGGACGAACGTCCGGTGCAAAGCGAGTGGCGTTTGGTGGTGAAACCCGCTTTCCCGGCCCTCCGCGGGGACTCTCCCGAGCGAGAGGCGAACCAGCGAAATTTGGAACTCTAATTAGCCCGGAGGGGGCTCGTTAAGTGGTCGAGCGAGCATCCGAGCCAGCGAGCGGCCGCGGAAACGGAGAAGGCGACCGGGAAACGTTCGCCGATCGACCAACGGAGGATTTACCGGGGGTTTTTCTCTCGTTTCCGTTTCGGAGCGATGACGTAACGTTTCGATCGATCGCGATCGATCGATAATCCCGTGCGTAATTCGACGCAAGCAGATAACCGCAAGGAGAAGGAAGAAAACGCAGTCGGACGGGTACATCAGAAACAGCGACACGTTGACGAACGAGGGGGAAGAAGAGCTTATCATCTCGGCTGGGCCGGGACCGAGCACGCGACAGGTGTACGAGACAGGTGAGCCGAACGGTGACGCAAAACTTGTTGGGTTTGTTAACCAAAGCATTAAATTAAATGCCCTCATCCCTCACGTCGAAACCAACCACCTCCTTCAGCCGACCACCACCCCCCCCCCTCTCCCTCGCTGCGAAACAATGTAGGAGAAATATATTTGGATGAACTAAATATTGCGCCGAATGTGGCCCAACAAAAGACCGTGAATTAATACGGACCTTCGCGCTTTCCGCTGTGTTAATAACCAATTTCGTTGTTCCCAAAACCCTCGATCGTCTCATTGAAATATTTCGAACCGATATTCTATTGGTCATCAGTTACGTGTTGCACGCTATATTGGATTTATAAGTAATTTTTGTTTCACTCGAATAACCGTGAAAATTTGGTGACCATTTTTATATAGAAATATAAAATTCATTTATCCCGGCTAATTGTTTCACGGTGTCAAACGGACGTTTCTTCCGAGTACGGATATTAAAAAAATGTTATTGTCTCCGAAGTTTTTTTGTAATAAAAATAAATGGCTCATGTATATTGGATCTGTACGTCATATTTTATTCACTCGAATAACCGTGAAAATTTTCTGAAAACTTTTATATAGAAATATGAAATTAATTTATCCCGGCTAATTGTTTTACGGTGTCAAACGGACGTTTCTTCCGAGTACGGATATTAAAAAATGCGATCGATCTCTCCAAGTTTTTATGCGATAAAAATAGATGCCTCTCGTATATTGGATTTACACGCCACTCTTTTTCACTCGAATAATCGTGAATATTTTCCACAAGAATTTTCTATACGAATATGAAATTAATTTATCTCGGCTAATTGTTTGACGGTGTCAAAACAGACGTTTCCTCCGAGTGCGGAAATTCAAAAAAATGTATCGTCTCCAAAGTTTTATTCGCAGTAAAAAATAAAAGGCTCTTGTGTCTTAAAAAATGTCGCACGATAAATGTATTTATGATATTTGATAATTATGAGTTATGAATAAACAATAACAAATGAGCGACCCGAACCGCGGATACTTTTCCATCGGCTCATTATCCGCGCCCGCCTGCGTCGCGTTAGCGCTCGTCCGTTAAATCCCTCCGGAGTATCGATTAGACCGAGGGATATTTCGTTAATTGAATTGCAGCGTTGCGAGGCCGCAGCGGCGCGCACGCCGGCTCGCGGGTGCCTTCTCGACGGTCGGTGTCCCTCGCGATGCTGCTTTCCGGTCGCTCGTACGATAGGAGCAACAGCACAACAGGCCGGAGCGGAGAGACTTGCGCGCGAGAAGTGGCGGGAGAACGCGCGTGAGTTCGTACCATGTTCGAGCTCATACGGCGGCGATAGACGCGAGGAAGGGCGATGGGGGACGACGGGGCAAATGTCTGACTCTAATAAACTCCTAATTATCGCTGCACGCCGCGGTAATTACGGGCGCGCTGCACGTGACCGAGCGCGGACACGTCGGTGTGTGTGTGTATTTTTTTTTAAGCTCAAATTATATACACGTTCCAAGAGCTGCGGCGAACGAGCGAAACACCCGGGGTGAGAGAGAAAGAACTGGACGAGAGAGGAAGGCGAGGGGAAGGGCTCACGCTGGTTTTGCTGCTGGCAGTCTCGGCAAACACTTCGCGCCCGCGTTCCCGCCACGAACAGACAAATAGAATAATTAAAACCGCATTATAAAGCGGCGAGTTGCTCCGTTATCTTTCGTTTTTTTTTTTTTTTTTTTTTTTTTTTTTTGTTCACTGTCATTGTCTATCACGGCTCTGTGCGAAGTAACTCGTGTCACACGTACACACGTTAATGCTATGTCTCCCGCTTTGAAAAATCGTCCGGGCGGTGAAACAATTTTGTCATTATATCGTTGCGAGGATGCAGTTTCGTCGAGGCTGGATCTCTCGCGCGAGGAAGACACGTCGAGGTCGTTTGTTTCTCTTCTATATTTTTTTTACTTTTTTTTCCTCCTTGCCGAGCCTACACCCAGAAAAATAATTTATTTGGTTTAAGTAAAACATTTATTTGATTCAAATAAATATTTATTTAAATTAAGTGAATAGCTACTCACATGAAACAGATATTTATTTAAATCAAATAAATATTTTGCGTAAACCATATAAACGGTGGCCGGCAAATAAATTATTTTTCTGGGTGTAATCCGCGCGCGAGAGAGTAGAGTCGAAAATGAACATAGGTAGAGCTTAGTGTTATTGGCGGAACCGAGCCCACGGAGCCGGGAAGAAGCCTCTCGATGTTGGATTGCAACCACTAATTCTTTTATCGACCCATTCCAATTAACCGTTTGCCCCTTGATCGTCACTAATTACTCGCAATTATACTCGATGTTACTAATTGTAAGTAGGCTGATGTCATGCCGCGGCCCAGCGGGACGCGAGACGTGTGCGGGCCTCTCGAATGTGCTGCAGAATTATTATTGACAGCCGTTCGCGGATGATATTTTACTTATAGACGGGCACTTTGGCCCGGTAATCGGCGAAATGCAAAATTGGTGGAATTGAGCCAACTCTCACCTAAGAATTCCTTTTTGGAAAAAAAACATTTTTTTCTCTAATAACAATTGAGCAACTCTATGCATATTAAAACAATAAACTTGTTATAGAAGCCCCCGACGATATTGCCGAATTAAAATTTGCTTGAGATGCGTGCAAACATTTTTTTTTTATGCATGCATAACTAGAGCAATTTTTTATTCTCTAATATCGTCGGCGTCTTCCATAACTATGTTTTGCTTTAATATGCATAGAGTGACTCAATTGTTATTACAAAAAAAAATAGACGTACAGGATGTCAGGATGTTAAAAAGTCCCTCGTGGGGCAAAAGTCTCGAAGATATTCCGATACATAAAATCGATAAAAAAAAAAGTTTCTGTTTTTTAAAATTTTTATCGTATTTCGATGACCCCCCAAGACACCCAAAAGAAAAGGAGATCACGAGAGCGAAAGATTGTTCGGTATAAATATAAATAGGTGTGACATTTCGTAAGACCGGGTTGGGAATTATATCGGATCGTTTTAATCCCGGTGATGCTGGAAAGAAGATGGAAAGTGGGAGAGGAAGGGGAGGGGAGAGATGCGGGTATAATAGGGGTTTCAGTCGACGGCAGTTGCCTACGTCAGTGGGATGTCCTACTTACATCAGTCACGGATTGCCTCGGGTATATAAGCCGCGAGCGAGGCAGGCGAGCTCGCGGAGCTCTCCGGCGAACGATTCTCTCCGGGGCTTGTTATAAGCTCGGTCAATATTGGTAATTAGGTAGGTCATCTAAATGCGCTTGTAACTGGCTAAATTTGTACCGGCTGTTAATGGACACCGAGTATATATACACCGTAATGTGCTCGCGCGGAATTTGGAACCATATAGGTCAGCAGGTACTTATAGCCGGGCAGCCCGTATCAGAATCCGAACTCAATTTGACACCTGCGTCATGGAGAATTCAACGATTCGCGTAGTCGCGGAGTGCATAACTAATTATTAAAGCGCGGGTTACCGAAAAAATTGAAAGTTCTCGGATAGACCCGATTTATTGATATACCTCTATAAAAGTCACCGGAGCGTACGTAAGAAAGTGGATTTTATTTATAACGAAAAGTCAAACGAGTCCCGGTTGCGCTAGAACTCGAGAGTACCTCGCGACGAAGAGAACCCGCTCCGATTATCGCGGGCTCGTTACGATCGAGTTAATATCGGTAATTAAGAAAGTTGCTAAAACGCGACCGGCGAACCAACTGCGTTGCGTTGGCCACTCGGGAATGCAACCGAGACCGTAGCTAGTTCGGCGGACTTACTTACCCCTATCTACTGTGCTCGCCGCTGTCGAATGCTTGTGTATTTACTCGCCGCGAAACATCGGCAGCGGAGAGTCGCAAGTTGCTATTTGCATTGTGGGGGAGTGGAGATAGAAGGGCAAAAGAAAAGTAGGATTCCATACCGATGCGTGCCGATACGTAAGTGAACGGGTAAAGATAGCCCCAGATGCCTGAGCTATCGGTAAGGTATTAAGTCGAGACAGCCGCAGCAAGATTCCGTTTGACTCGCGGTATCGCGGAAAAGTAGCCGGTGAATTTTTGTAAACAATTTTATCCAATTTTTTATGCCGCTGTTTAGAGCATACGGGACTTTTGAGAGTTACCTACGAAGAGTTAATACGGCTTAAAAATTCGATTTAGGACGATTATCGTCTCGACTGAATTGCTTGTCATTTTGGCTCCAATGAGAAGGTTGGACAGAATATCCGCTGTTTCAATGAAATCGTTAATTTTTATGAAGGCCTCTTATCGTTTTGTCGTTGCTTATCGACACTTGTCGTTTTTCACATTTCACCCGCGAAAGCGAATTTGTTTTCTTTAAGGAGGAAGTCTCGCTGCGCGATGACTTTGCATAAGTTCGACAACAATAAGAGAAAATTGCAAGTACTTTTTGATGGTGCAAAAATCTGAAAAAAAATCAAGTACACTAAAGGTACTGAGAAGGTTAATTTTTCATAATAATAATTGCAAAATGTTATTAACAAATTCATCAAAAAATTAATTGGTTAACAAATTACCCGGCAACAAAACTTATTTTTTATGAAAATGATTCGTTTATTTTTCTGAATACGTATGAATTTTTTCAGATTTTTAAGTAATCGTTGATTTTTTTTTTATAGAACAAAAATCAAAGATTACTTTTTAATATTTTGCAATTATTATTATGCAAAATTAATCTTCTCAGTACCTTTAGTATACATGATTTTTTTCAGATTTGTACACCATCAAGAAGTACTTTTTCTCTTATTGTTGTACTAATTTTCTCTTATTGTTGTCGAACGTATGCGAAATCAGCGCGCAGCGAGACTCCCTCCTTAAATTTTCAATGTCGACACCGAGCAATAGAAATATTCGCTCGATAGTATTTTTGTTTGTTTGTTACATTCTCCATCCTGTATTTACCTCGGCACGGTATCAACTTAGCTGCATTATACCGTATTAGCCATATTATACTGCAACAGCCGCACAGTACTTTCGAGCCCAGAGGTCCTGGTGATAATTTCCTCCGGGCTACTTAGCTGCGTCCCAATAATTAACCGATAATTATGCACGACAGCGTGTACGCGACGCTCGTACGTATTAGTTCGATGGTGACCTGGAAATGCTAATTGAAGGATCGAGCCAGTTGTGACGGAGAGGCGGGCCAACTTGCGATAGCGAGCGAGTAAATTCAGCGCAACGTCCCGCATACCCCGTTCCAACCTGCTCCGCAACGCTCGTTTCTTAATCCGTGTCGAAGTTCAATAGCGGAGGGAAGGATGTGTTATCGATCTTTCGGCTTCGAGTTAATCCGGATAATATGACTGCCCTACCAGCATACCCCTTTGGCACACTGGAGAAATCGCCCCGTGAATTCGTAACGAGAATTCCGTGGATACCTAAGAATATCGCGTCCCCCCTCTCGCCGACCTCGTAAAAACGTAATGACGATGACACTTACAAAAGTATAAAATTAAGGACGTCAGCATATGGAACGACTTCCCCCCCCCCCCCCCGAGCGCAACACAGTCGGACGTGGAAAATTTAACGGCGCAATTAAATTTTGACACGTTCGAACTTCAGTAATTTGGGAAAACGTCGTTAATCCGATGTAAATCGTTCGGATCGTTCGGAGCTCCGATATTTTTAACGTCGATACCCGCAGAAACTGAAGGGACACTTTAAATACTCAGCGCGAAGCACGGAGCCCGAATAATTCGATAATATATATTATTTTATTTACTTTAGAAATATTTCACGTCGGATCCGTCAGGGCTGGAAAATATTTAATTGAGGCGCGCTGGCGAGGAGACCGTGAGGCAAAATTCCCTTAACCGCAAAGCAAATTTAACTGGCCGGTTGGACAAGGAAATTTACGAAACAGGAATACCCAGTAAATATCATCGTCGACACAGCGCGACGTAATTCTTTGCGGCACGTGTCGTTCGCCGATTGGACGATCGGCGCCAATTATTTACGCTCCCTCGACCGGAGACTCCAAAGAAACGATCAATCTGAACCTGTTAATTAAGGAGCAGCGTCGGGTTTGAACAGGCGATATACCGGAATAGATTGCGTCGTCTCCGATCCTCCGGGGGTTACGAATGGTTTCCTCTTGCCGGAACTCTCGCGAGTCCGAATATAAATCGGCAAGAATTCGGAAGACCGAAATTGCGACGGGGAAGAAGGGCCGCGCGCCCTTTATAGAATCCGTTTTGCCATGGCAATGTGACCGAATCGTTTTGAGGTAAACAGGAGCACGTGTCGGACGCGAATGGTCGGGGCGGGTAGCGAGACTGCACGTGAGCGAGTGGAGCTGTGGCGGGGTTGGATCGCCGAAGGGTGGGAACCGAGCGGGCGCGAACGGAGCGCGAAGGTTCTTTGCTCGACCGCCTCGGGATCGACTGGTTCGCCGAGGGGGTCGCCAGGCTGGCGAACGCAGGGGTTGAACAGCCCGTCGACGCGGCGCTGGCGAAAAAAAATACACCGCGGAGAGACGGAAACGAACAAAGTACGGACGAGACGAGACACCGGTGCGCGAGACCAGACGAGCATAGATGGCTAGGGACTCGACGAAGGGACTGGCAAAGTGGCCGGAGGGACGGAGAAGCCTCTCGCAGGGCACATCCAGCATACTTTTCCGGCGGAACTTCGCGGGGAAGACGAGTGGCGAGGGTACCGCGATGGTTATGTCGAGGATGCGTGAGGGGGAGGTGGGTCGGGGTCGCCCGACGGTGAAAAATCCCAAAGGCGCCACTTGACTCGCCAGGGATATATTGTTGGGATAGGCACTCGAGCAGAGGGGACACAAAAGGGAACGACGACGTCGTAGTTGTCGTCGTCGACGATGCAGACTCGATGAGAGGGCGCGTGTCTTTCTCTCTCTCCTCAATCGAGCCAAGTGGTTACGGAGCGTGCAGGGTCAGACGTACATGTTTCGCGATACGTTCGGTCATGACGCGGCGGCGGTTTCGAGGATTGCCCGAGCGGGAGGGTTCTTATTATTATAGGGGAGACCGGGGACAAAAGTAACAAAAATCCTTTTTTATTTTTTTAACGACAAACCCGAGAGTCTAACGTTTCGGTATCCAATGGTGTACCATTAACCTAGTCTTAGGTATTTAGTTTAAAAATTTCAAGCAGAAAGTAGCACGGAATTGCGAACACCGCCCCTTTGAACACAAACAAAATTCGGTAAGGATTTGGATCGCGGTGGGGTCAATTGTAACGGGCAGTGGGGTCATTTGTAACATCCTCATGTACCAATGAAATCCTTCGCCGACCGCTATTAAGAAACAGAACCGGGTGCATTATCACAGAAAAATTTTAATTTAAATTTAAAAAATTCAAAAATGTATTAGCCGTCTAAGCTGTTTTACCCGGCTAAGACATTTTAGCCGACCTAACTATACAGCCCTACTATAAATATTATAGTCTGCAATTGGTTGGTTATAAATTATAAGTCTATAAATTATCGCTGATAGCTTAGAATGTAAGAATAAAATAAATAAAATATATTGGTATTGGTATTGGCATTGGTAGATGTTAATTATTGCTGGTACAATTGACCCGGGTCGACTGT
>JAPYZC010002531.1:0-19262 GCA_030522665.1 Ichneumoninae sp. A BG-2022a | reverse complement strand
TTATTATTATTATTATTATTATTATTATTATTATTATTATTATTATTATTATTATTATTATTATTATTATTATTATTATTATTATTATTATTATGTGGGAAGGGGCGTATCAGTGGGGCTGTAAGGATCAGAAGCGAAGGTGTCGCGTATCGTTGCCGAGACGCGATAGCGAGAGTTGCACCACATAAATTATATCGGCAGCAGGGCGTGCCATGTCTCTGGGTCGGGAACGTGACTGCCGCGATCCAACGAGTCTCTCGTTCCTCGGTATAACGTTCTCTCGGTTGTCTGGAATTTCGAATTACGGCAGACCGACGGGTGAACGAGAGCTCTTACGAGCCGAGAGAGGCATGCTTGCATGAGAACACCCCCTTGAACAACTTGCTTCCGAGTTCGAACTTAATAAATTTAAGAAGTGAGGCGAAAGAGGAGGCTCGTCCAGCTTGCCGTGTGGCAGTGCACGATGGTGCACACGGCTCGATAGTGCACAGCCATATTGTGCGCGAGGCATGATCCGGAAATCTCATTTTTCGACCGGAAGTAACGTCATACAGGAAATCTCATTTTCGACCGGAAGTAACGTCATATCGGAAACACGTCACATCTGGTTTGAAAATCTCATTTCTCGACCGGAAATGACGTCATACTGGAAACACTTTACTTCAGGCTTGCATAATCTCATTTTTCGGCCGGAAATGACATCATACCGGAATTTTTTCCAATACCAATACTAATATATTTTATTTACTTTATTCTTCATATTAAGCAATCAGCGACCGACGCTCTTATAATTTATAACCAACCAATTGTAGACTATAACATTTATAGTAGGGCTGTATAGTTAGGCCGGCTAAAATATCTTAGTCGGGTAAAACAGCTTAGGCGGCTAATATATTTTTTTTTATTTTTTAAATTTTAATTAAAATTTTTCTGTGATAATGCACCCCTGTTCTATTTCTTAATAGCGGTCGGCGAAGGATTTCATTGGTGCAGGAGGATATTACAAATGACGCCACTACCCGTTACAATTGACCCCACCGCGGCCCAAATTCTTACCGAATTTCGTTTGTGTTTAAAGGGGCGGTGTTCGCAATTCCGTGCTACTTTCTGCTTCAAATATTTAAACTAAATACTTAAGACTAGGTTAATGGTACACCATTGGATGCCGAAGCGTTACACTCTCGGGTTTGTTGGAAAAAAAATAAAAAAGGATTTTTGTTACTTTTGTCCCCGGTCTCCCCTACATCAGTAACCATTGGATGTGTGGTAAGTTGCATGACGATGAAGCCACATTTTGATTAGTAGAACAAGCCGAACCGAACCTAGTTAAGTATTAATATCCATTCGAGTGACAGAGGGAGTCGAAGAGCAATCAGAAAAATGTCGACAACTGTCTGGTCTGTACAGAAGATTCGAAGTACCCTGGGCTGTCAATACGGACAATGTACTTGGCCGGTGACTCGAACGAAATCTCTTGACGGGATATTCGAGGCGGTCGGCCGCAGCACATGCTCATTTACATTGCATAGTGGACGAACCGAGCGGCGCGAAGTTCTCTATGGTAATTTTTTAATGCATCGATAAAGGGCGCAGCTGATAGTGGAAGAGAACTAGAAAAATGCTGAAAGCGCGAACGAGTGGTGGGATGGAGGAAAGAATTGTGAATGAGGAAAAAAAGAAAATTGCAAAATGTATGAGAAACGGACGGAGGAAACATGATATGAGATAGTAAAATTTTCCGAATCGCTTTGACGGTCGAAGCTGCGTTACATTTCTCATTATGGACGAGTATTTTTTCGAGCTTGCATTTATTGTTATGTCATCGAATGTAAACCGATATTGGTTTTTGGTACTAACTATTGTACGACAATAAAATGTATCCATTCCGAAACACAATTCCGTCTCGGTATAGATAACGATTGAATTATTCGATTCACGGTAAAGTTTTGAGGGGAACCGTGAAAGTAACACGTGCATTGTTGTCACATTCAGTGGCCTCACTGAGATATCGCCAAGTAGAATTTTCATCAATATCCATGTCGGGGGTGACGAATCTCTGTTTGATACTCAGTTCATTTCCGATGTCGAGGGTGATTCCCGAAATTCCCGAGTCCGGCCATGTGATGTTCAACGGATAACCGCCATCCACCCAGTCAGGTGTTGGATTACTATTTTTTTTATTGAAAAAAAAAAACCATGAACATCTTACACGGCAAAGCCACAACAGATATGGGACATAAGAACACTTATAGTGCGGTATACATTTTTTTCATGATCAATTTTCACGCCCCTCTTACCCGTATTTTGCAAAGTTGGTCCACATTGTGACTAGGCGATTAATTGTACGACGTACGGGACTCGTAGGATTAGTACTGTAGTTCATGTGTGGATAGTAAAATATGAAAGTAATATCATCACCATGCCCAGCACCTTCGGAGATGAAATACAGACTGAATAATTGAAAATATCAATTACATTGACGATAATTATGGAGTTAAATGTTAACCGGGAAGACTGTTGTTGAATGCGAGCTCGTGAGGTCCGTCCGCATAGAAAGAAAGATCGTAGAAATATACTGGATTGTTTTTGTTGTTGGCAGCGAGAAATCTTTGAGTCTGATCGATTTGGGATATGAATAGGAGGTTCGACGATTGCTGGAAAGTATCAATTTTCATAATAAACATAATAATATAAATTGTTTAACAGTACCCGCACTATTCCTGTAAAAGACTCTCTCCGTTCATTGGTTTTTCTGTAAACGGTATTTGCACAAAACCCACATTGATAAATTTCCGAAGTTCGTTATAGTTGATATGATCATAAAAGCTCGGGTTCCGATTGAGTCGCTTTTGTGCTGACATGATACTCTCCGGTATGTCCATGTGATATATTTCGGCTGCATCAATAGATAGTTTGACAATTTCCCTGACACTCATCGGTTCTGCAGAAATACTTTCGTTTTAAAAACTATATTCTTAATCTCATAAATTTAAATTAATCGTGTGTAAAACGTACGAGAGACCATGGACACTGTTTCTTGATCTTCGTATCCGATAATCTGTGGAATTTGGTTGAAGCGTCCGGTGAGGTATTTATTGACAGCGCACTCTGTCAATAATGGTTCTATAGCAAAGGATTGGTTTTCGAGCGTCGGTTTGAATGCTCCCATAACCTGTTGAAGAATAAAAATGTCATTGGTTACCGTGCCGATCGGTAAACCGGATTTTAGGGGGTTTGGAGAATTAATTGTTACCGGATCTAAATACGATGACGCGTTTATGATGTTCCACGCCGGAACATCGTACAAAGCCTCGAGAATGCTGTCCGGGTTGGTCCAGCTGATCCCCAACTCATCAGTCAGCCTATGAGCTTGATGTAGAGATTTAGCAATAGGTTGAAATGCCCAGGGATTTAACGGCACGCCACTCATGGAAACCGCACCATGGAAGAGACCTGTAGTGTAGCAATGATTTGGACAATTTTTTACTGGTAACACAACAAGATTTTTGGAAAGTGGAGAGAACTGTTGGATCGTGAAAGGGTTAAATAAAAAAAATTTTGAACCTGCGGCTGAGTTTGATAGCACCAGATAACCAACTGAGGCAGATCCAGAACTTCCACCCATGATCGTAACATTTTTGGGATTGCCGCCGAATTTTTCGATGTTCTTTTGCACCCACTTGAGGCCGTGCACCATATCCTTCAGAGCGGCATTTCCAGATGCGTTGGGATGATTAAGGGTCATGTAACCTGACAATCGTCAATAAATTGTACATCAAATAACCAGATGTTTCAATGCATCCCCATTGTAATCAGGATAACCTCAATAAGGACGATTACCAAGTGCTCCGTCACGATAATTCAGTGAAACGAAAACGATGTCTTTCTCGAGCATGTAATCTGGGGGGTATGATTTGAAGGATGATGATCCAGTAAGGAATGCACCCCCATAGATCCAAAAGATGACAGCTTTCAACTCCATCGGAGCTTCAGTCAAATTCCACTATAGTATAGTTTTTTTTAATCATCCAACAATCAGTAGAAATTTTTTTTCCTCTTAACTTGAATTCTTTATAATGATTGCTTACCAGTGGTGTGGCAACATTGAGATACAAGCAATCCTCGGCTCCCGTGATTACGTTCTGTTGGTAACGAAATTGAATACAGTCGGGAGCGTCTGTGGTCGCGTTATAAACTTCGGTCCACGGATCTGGATCGACGGGCGGCTGTCATGGGAGTATTAAACAAATGTGATTTGAGGTCACTTCAGCGTCAACTCATCGTTGACATTATCTAACACTGTACCTTGAATCTGAGATTTCCGATAGGAGGTTTCGCAAATGGGATGCCCTTGAAACCTGCATATTTCACTGAATTAACGGTAGTGAGAATTAAACCTTGAACAGGACCAGAAGCAGTTTGTACCACTGCCGTCCGATTGGCTGCGCAGGATGCTTTGAAGAAACCTATCAGAATGATCGTTGAAAGTTGAAAAAATAGCATCTTGCTTTTCCTCGAAAATGCACACATATTGTTTTGCATTTATGTTCTTAGAGACTTAAGGTCCGCTTTCACTATTCGTAAACGTTGCCTCGTGGGTGGCACTGCACTGTGTCTGTTACAGCGTTGTTTAAATGGTTAACTCAAGTAATGAGATTCCTACGTGTGTCGAACACACAGTGATTACTGCTCGTTAAAACTAAATGGGTTTATCACGGATTATCGGGCGGCGATTTGCGTGCTTCGACAGTTGCGGTCATAAGTCGATTGGCTGTATACGGGGAACGGCTATCCGTTAACGTGAAAAAGAGAGCCGATAAAAATCTGAAAAAATTCCAAGTACTCACGCGAGTACACTAATATAATAATAGGGAAGAGCGGAGCAAAATAGGGAAGAGCGGGCACAGCGGGGCAAAACGGTTGAAAATCCGGATGTATCGTTGGGACAAAATGGGGCATCCAAAAATTATTGGAAAATTGAGTTTTGCCCTGACTGTCCCGTTTTGCCCCACAGTCCCATTCTGCCCCGCTCTCCCCTACAACATCACGAACTTTCAGCTTAATTTAAGCGGGCCAGGGTTTTAGAACGTTTGATTTGACGTGGAATGACCTATATGTATAGCCAAACGAACAAACAAAGAACAGTGGTAATCAAGTGGTAGATTACGACCGTAGAACTCATGTGGCCGTAGAAACATACCTTAGAAGGGTACTTTGGGTGGTATTGCCTGCGAGATTATGTAACCATGTCCTTAAATAGAAACGAATGGTGGTTGCTAGAATTCTAATTTATGTGTGCATTGCTATGATACGATCGGTGCGACGAATGTTGTGAATTATTTATCGAATGAGAATGATTTATTTAACTTCTAGCAGCTAAGTGCAGTGCTCCGTATCTCCTTTTAGCTACTACTTCGAATAACGGGCACATTGAAGGCATCGTATAAAGACGAGTACCAAATAAATTATCATAACTTTAGTGTAAAAAAAGATAATCGGTTGTCACAAAGGGGACACTGGAAAGAGTTCGTTCAAAGAGGTTCAAAATGATTTTTAGAGCGAAGTAACGAACGACTTTAATTCCCTCGGAAAGAATAAAAAATTATGCTGCATTGTTTTTACTGTGAGTACCAAAAATGATCGTACAAAAAATATCATGTCTTTGCTATATACACATCTCTCTATAATATAAAAAGATTTCGCTGCTGTCGCTGCCGTCGACGCTGTGTCAAGAATCGAGGGGGGGAGGTCAGAATAATAAGGGCTTACGTACATCCTTGAAGGGCCTTGGAATAAGAAGGGCCTCAGTCCCTTCAAGCTGCATGGACTTGCGCCCTTATTATTCGAAGCCCTTATTATTATTGCTAAATGGTTAGCATAAGGGCATTTGGAATAATGGGGGGAGGGGGTAAAAGACTTAGAATAACAAGGGCGTATGTCTTTTTTATATGCATATATCTCTCTATAATATGAAAAGATTTCGCCGCCGTGTCAAGAATCGACGGGGGAGGGCAGTGCTTGGATGGGTGACCGCGGTCACCCATCCAAGTCTTAACCCGTCTTTTGAAGTATTTAGAATAATAAGGGTTTACGTTCAAAAATGTATATATATATATATATATACTAGTGGATACGATGGCTCGCGCGGATCAATTTTTCTTTTCCTCAGCGGACTGCGGTCTCAAAACGGCATGCAGTACAGTTTTTGTTACCGGCGGCGATGTATTACCACCGATGTGTTACCACCTTAAGTCAGCGAGCCCGTTCGTTACCGACAAGAGCGGAATCGCCGTCGCCAACATAGTCGTCCGCACGTGCATGACTCACCGCCCACCGCTTTCATTGGCCATCAGTTGAAGAGCTGAGGGTCCCATCAAAGTTACAGTGTCGCATCCCTGCCGGAGAACGCGACTCCGGTTCACGACGGCTGATTTTCATCTGGGAAACTTCGTCGATCTCAAATTCGACGAGAGGGTCAAGCGTTAGAGCGTTACAATTTTTTATGAAACACTTCGTCAAAATAGTGTCATTAGCGATATATACATTTACTGCGACTGTTATGAAAAAAATTACAAGATGTAGGAAAAAGGAAAACGACTGAGGGAAACTTGGGTTATATTAATATTAAGATGTTCCGAATCGATTTGACGGTAGAAGCTGCGTTTCGTTGCTCTTGATAAACCAGTGTTTTTGCATACATTTTTATTTGACATTTTTAATATAACATAATTTTTAATACTTGACATTAATTTTTGGTACTAACTATTTACTACTCCATATATCACGGAAACGTATCCATGTCTATTCCGAGGCACAATTGTGTTGTAGTATGATTGAATTATTGGATTCACGGCAAAGTTTCCAGGGGAACCGTGAAAGTAATACGCGAATTGTTGTCACATTCAGTGATCCCACTGAGATATCGCCAACTTGAATTTTCATCATCATCCATGTCGGCGGTAACGATCCTGCGGTGGATAGTCAGTTCATTTCCGATATCGAGGACGATTCCCGAAATTCCCGAGTCAGGCCATGTGATGTTCAATGGATAACCGCTAGCCACCCAGTCAGGTGTCGGATTACTATTTTTTTATTGAGAAAAATAATATGAAAGCCGTCACAAATTTTAGATATAAGGACGCTTAGAGTACGGTGTAAACTTTTTTATGATCTATTTTCACTATTCTCTTACCCGTATTTTGCAAAGTTGGTCCACATTGTGACCATGCGATTAATTGTACGACGTACGGGACTCGTGGGATTGGTACTGTAGTTCATTTGCGGATAGTAAAATATGAAAGTAACATCGTCACCATGCCCAGCACCTTCGGAGATGAAATACAGACCGAATAATTGAAAATATCAACTACATTGACTATAATTATGGAGTTAAATATTGACCGGGAAGGCTGTTGTTCAACGCGAGCTCGTGAGGTCCGTTCGTATAGAACGAAATATCGTAGTAGAATACTGGATTATTTTTGTTATTGGCAGCAAGAAATCTTTGAGTCTGATCGATTCCGGCTATGAACATGAGGTTCGACGTTTGCTGAAAAGTATCAATTCTCATAATCAAATATAACCTGTCTAACAGTACCCGAACTATTCCTATATAAGATTGTCTCTATTCATTGGTTTTTGTATAAATGCTATTTGCATAAGACGAACATTGATAAAATCTGGAAGTTCCTTATAGTTGACATCATCATACAAGCTTTGGTTCCGATTAAGTCGCTCTTTTGCTGACATGATACTCTCCGGTATGTCCATATGATACATTTCGGCCGCATTCATACATTGATCGATAACTTCGCCGATGAAGTCCGGCACTGCACAAATACTTTTGTTTTAAAAACTGTATTCTTAATCTCATAAGTTTAAATTAATCAAGTGTGAAACGTACTAGTGACCATGGAAACCGTTTCCTGACCTTCGTAGCCGATAATCTGTGGAATTTGGTTGAAGCGTCCGGTAAGGTATTTAGTGACGATGCACTCGGTTAAAAATGGTTCGATAGCAATGGATTCATTTTCGAGCGTCGGTATGAATGGCTCGAAAATCTGTTGAAGAATAAATTCGTCATTGTTTGCCATGCCGATCGGTAAGCCGGCATACCTATATCTACGAGGATTGGAGAATTCATTATTACCGGAGCTATCTGCGCTGCTGCGTTTGTGATATTCCACGCTGGAACATCGTACAAAGCCTCAAGAACGCTGTTTGGATTGGTCCAGCTTATTCCTAACTCATCAGTGAGCCTATGAGCGTAATGTAGACATTTAGCAGTAGTTTGAAATGCCCAGGGATTTAACGGTACGCCACTCATAGAAATCGAACCATGGAAAAGATCTGTAGTGTCATTTGGACAATTTTGTACTGGTAACATAAAAGAGAACGGTTGGATCATGAAAGGATTAAATAATAAATTTTTCGAACCTGCGGCTGAGTTTGATAGCACCAGATAACCAACTGACGCAGATCCGGAACTTACACCCATGATCGTAACATTTTTGGGATTGCCGCCGAATTTTGCGATGTTCTTTTGTACCCACTTGAGCCCTTGCACGAGATCCTTTAGAGCGGCATTTCCAGATGCACTGGGATAATTAAGGGATAAGTAACCTGATAATCGTCAATAAATTGTGTATGAAACAATCAGATGTCTAAATCAATCCCTATTGTAATCACGATAACCTCAATAAGCATTATTACCAAATGGTCCGTTACGATAATTGACAGAAACGTAGACGATGTCTTTCTCGAGCAAGTAATCTGGAGGGAATGTTTTGAAGCTTGCTGATCCACTAGAATATGCACCTCCGTAGATCCAAAACATGACAGCTTTCAACTCCGTCGGGGCTTCTGTCAAATTCCACTGTAATAGCGTTAGTATATTTTAGGAAGATTCTTTTTCTTAACAAAATAGAAATTTTCGGATATTTAATCAAGCACTATTTTTTTTGTCCGTAGATATTGTTTGTCTGTATCATTGATAGTGAATGTATCATTGATAAATTATTTTTATTGCCGTAAAGATTTGACAATTACAAGAAAACAAATTACTTTCTTCCCAGTGACCGTTTAAAACTTAAATTCTTTATAACAATTGCTGACCACTGTTGTTGCAACATTGAGGTACAAGCAATCCTCGTCTCCCGTGATTTCCATCGTTTGCCAACGAAATTGAAAACAATCGGGAGCTTCTGTGGTCGCGTTGTAAACTTCGGTCCACGGCTCTGGATCGATGGGAAGCTGTCATGGGATTATTACAACGATGCGATTTAGCCTCTCTTCAGCGTTAGTTCATATTTGACATAATTTAACACAACTATACCTTGAATCTGAGATTTCTGAGCGGAGGTTTTGCAAATGGTATGTCCGTGAAAGCTGCATATTTCACTGAATTAACGGTGGTAAGAATTTCACCTTGAACAGGACCAGAAACTGTTTGTACCACTGCCGTCAGTTCAACTGCGTTGGATGCTCCGAAGAAACTTATCAGCATGAGCGTAGAAAATTGAAAGAATAGCATCTTTCTTTTCCTCGATATTTCACACACATTTTTTTGCATCTGTTTTATCGGAGACTTAAGCTCCACTTTCACTGTCAGTGGACGTTGCTTCGTCAGTGGCACTGCGAATGTGTCTGTCACAGAATAGTTTAAATGGGTAACGCAAGTAATGAGATTCCTACGTGTGCAGAACACATATAGAGCACTGCTTCTTAAAATAAAAAGGGGATATCACGAAAGCATTATCAGGCAGCGATTTGCGTGCTTTGACCGTTGCTGTTATAAGACGATTGACTTATATGGAATACACCTATCATTTACCTTGAAAACGAGTACTGATAAAAATCGAGTACGGTCCAACGAGCAACGTTCTGGCTCTCGGCGAATCTGCAGGGCACTCGATAGTTTTTCGTATTGCTTCGTTTATTTTTTTATTTAGTACCTGAGCGAACGACCTTATCGCTTAAAGTGAGTTGAAACATATGCCACGTGATATATGACTGCAAGATAGTTGCATTTTTGATTTAATGACATGGAAAGATGCTTGACGTTTGGGGTAAAAGCAAAGTGTCATCAGACGCGGCATTGAATTTTACATGAGCTGATACTATGCTGATATAAGCTGACTATGTCCGTTGGGAGTCCGTTTCACCTAGACTTAAGTCGGCGAGAGCATCGTCACCAGCGGAATCTTCATTACCACCACGTTCTCAAGTTATTTGACATTTTTAATATAACACAATTTATAATATTATTTGTCTTCCATCTGTACGGGGTCTTTCCCCTTTTACATACCCCACCTCTCCCCCCGATTGTGTCCGCAGCCGACTTACCCCCTTACTGGGTCGCATTCGCACAAGGACGCAGGGAAACTGCGGAATACCTGGCCATACACAGACGGTTCTTTCTCCAGAGATTGGCATTCCTACAGGGTAATCACCAATCTCTGAGAAAATTGCCTCTCGCTCCACGATCCGATGCGCCAGCCAGCGCGCGGCCGAGCGGTCACCCATCCAAGTACTGACCGCGAGCGGTACTGCTTGACTTAGGGGACCGCCAGAGCCGCCCACTAACCGAGCACCTATCGCCGTCGGTCAGTTTATAATGTTTTACTTTAACTTTTTGGTACTAACTTATTTACGATAATATATACTTCATATATCACGGAAATGTATCCTTGCTAATCCAAGACACAATTGTGTAATGGTATTGAATTATTCGATATACGATGTGCCATGCAGGGGCATCATGGAAGTTTGAACTGGAATGAATGTTTGGAATGTTTGGGTTTAGAATGTTTGAACTGCAGTCACATCCAGTGGCCTCACTGAGATATTTCCAACTGGAATTTTCATATCTCTGCATGGGGTCAGTCATAAGTCTGGGCTTGATTGTCAGTTCATTTCCGATTTCGAGAGTGATTCCCGAAAGTCCCGAGTCCGGCCAAATGATGCCCAACGGATAACCATCCTGCACCCAGCTAGGTGTTGGATGACTGTTTTTATAAATTGAGAAAATAACATTAACGTTCACGGTAAAGCCATAATAGATTTTGAATGTGTAAGGTGGCTTATAGTGCGGTATAATTTTTTTTTTCGTGAGTAATTTTGACGATTTTCTTACCCGTATTTTGCCAAGTTGGTCCACATTTCGACTATGCGTTTAATTGTACGACTTACGGCAGTCTCAACACTGGTATTGTAGTTCATGAGCGGATTGTAAAATAAGAAACTAAGATCGTCACTATGCGCAGCACCTTTGATCATGAAAAACAGAATAAATAATTGAAAATACCAACTAAATCAATGATAATTATGGAGTTAAATATTGACCAGGAAGGCTGTTGTTCCACGCGGGAGCGTGAGGTGCGCCCGAAAAGAATGAAATACGGTAGTAGTAAACTGGACCATGGCCAGCGAGCAATCTTTGAGTCTGATCGATTCCGCCAATGAACAAAAAGGCCGACGTTTCCTGGAAAGTAAAAATTCTGATAATACAATATGATTTGTCTCATAGAACTGGAATTATTTTGTAAAAAGATTCTCTCCATTCATTAGTTTTTTTTTTGTATAGGGTAAAAGTGGTGAATATGGCCCACCTCGATTAACACGTAAAGCAATGATATATGGACCGGGTCATATTCCCCACTTTTACCCTAAATGGTATTTGCATGAAACTCACATTGATAAATTTGAAAAGTTCCTCATTGTGGGGATCAAGGAAATAGGTTGTGTTGTTGTTATCGTATTGCTTTTTGGCTAACAATACACTCTCCGGTACATCCGTATGAAACATTTTGGCCGTAGCAATATATTTCTCGATTAGTGGCCCCAAACTCTTCGGCACTGCACAAACACTTGTTTAAAAAACCGTATTCTTAATCTCATAAATTTCAATGAACCAAGTGTAAAACGCACAACTGACGAAGAACAGTGTTTCCTGATCCTCGTATCCGATAATCTGTGGAATTTTGTTGAAGCGTCCGGTACGGTATTTAGTAACACTACATTCTGTCAATACTGGTTCTGTAGCAATGGATTCGTTTTCGACCGTAGGTGCGAATGGTGCAAAATTCTGTTGAAGAATAAAATTGTCATTGGTTCCTGTGCCGATCGGTAAGCCGGATTCTACGTTAGGAGAATTCACTGTTACCAGAGATAAATCTGCTGTTGCGGCGACGATTTTTGACGCTGGAACATCGTACAAATTCTTGAGTATAGTGTCCGGGTCAGTCCAGTTGATTCCCAATTTGTCAGTGAGCCTATGAGCTTGACGTAGACATTCAGTAGTATTTTGAAATGCCCAGGAATCTAACGGTGCGCCGCTCATAGAAATCGCAGCATGGAAAAGACCTGTCATGTAATAATAATTTGGAGGTGTTTAACTGGTAACCCAAAATATTTCCGCAAAGTGGGGTTAGCGTTTAGATCGTCAGGGGATTACATAATACATTTTCCGAACCTTCGGCTGAGCTTGATAGCACCATATAACCAACTGCGGAAGCTCCAGAACTTTCACCCATGATTGTAACATTTTTGGGATTACCGCCGAATTTTGCGATGTTCTTTTGTACCCACTTGAGGCCATGTATAACATCCTTCAGACCGACATTTCCAGTTGCATTGGGATGATTAAGAGATAGGAAACCTGATAATTATCAATAAATTGTCCATCAAACAATCAGATGGTTAAATGAATCCCCATTGAAACGAGAATAACTCAAATAAGAATGTTTACCAAATGGTCCCAAACGATAGTTGACAGAAACGTAAATGATGTCTTTCTCGACTATATTATCAGGAGTGAAGTTTGCGAAGGTCGATGAGCCAACAACGTATGCACCCCCATAGATCCAAAACATAACAGGTTTCAACTCCGTCGGAGGTTTTATCAGATCCTTCAGGGAGTTGGAACTGTTTTTCTTCAACATAATTGAAAACTTCAGATGTTTGCAGAAAAATAAATACATTTTTTGTTCGTGAATTTCTTTCGTGTGCACGTTCCTTTAGAGCTTTAATGTTTTAGTGACCACATTTTTTATTGTCGCAAAGAGGGATCAATTACAAGAAAACAAATCACATTCTTTTGAGTGATTGCTACAGAGTTAAATTCTTTATAATGATTGCTTACTGGTGTGGCGACATTGATGCACAAGCAATCCTCGTCTCCCTCGATTGTCCACGCATCGACATTAAGTTGAATACAATCGGGAACATCTGTTGTCGCGTTATAAACTTCGGTCCACGGATCTGGATCGACGGGCGGCTGTCATGGAAGTATTACATAAATGTGATTTGAGGTCGCTTCAGCGTCAATTCATCGTTGACATTACGTAACACTGCACCTTGAATCTGAGATTTCCGAGAGGAGGTTTCGCAAATGGGATGCCCTTGAAAGCTGCATATTCTACTGAATTATGGGTCGTGAGGATCAAACCTTGGACAGGACCAGAAGTCGTTTGTACCACCGCCGTCCGTTCAACTGCGCCGGATGATTCGAAGAAACCCATCAGCACGATCGTTGAAAGTTGAAGGAACAGCATCTTGCTCTTCCTCGAAATTGTGCACAAATTGTCTTGCATCTGTGTTACTACAGACTTAAGGTCCGCTTTCACGATTAGTAAACACTGTCTCGCCAGTGGCAATGCGACTGTGTCTGTCCCAGGCCAGCTTAAATAAGCAACTCAAGTAATTAGATTCGCACGTTTGGCGAACAGATATTGACCACGCTCATTAAAATCAAACTTTTTATCAGGAATTATCAGGTAGCAATTTGCGTATTTGCATCTGTGCGGTGGTAGTATGGTTAATTATGTATGCATATGCAAATAAACAAAAACACCGCAACAGTGTCAATCGGTAGTCAAGTGGTAGATTCCAATCGTAGTAATAAAGTAAGCAATGACTACATAAAATCGGAATACGAATTTTCGTAAAAATAATTTTGTTAAATAAGTGACAAAATCGTTTCTTCAGGATTTAATATACAAACCTGTCCCTTTACCTCCCGTGTCATTACCAATTTTAGTTTGTACTTTTGTTTGTAAAACGAGAGCCGTATTGTGCGATTGAAAAATTAACAAATAAATAATCGTGGACCTTTGTGGACAAGAAGTTGTACAAAGTGCTAACAATTAATAAAATAATAATAAAGCGTAACGTCACAGGCGCAGCGAGTGAGCGTGCACGCGGACGGGTATAAAAGCTAGCCCACGAGCAACGAAAAGCAGTCTATTCTCTAATGCCATCAACGGAAGACCACTCGAGCTGCAGCATCCTGAAGAGCCTGGACATCTCCGCCACCATCGATCGAGGATCGAGGATAGAACATTGAGCCGGCAATCTCACGGGGATCGAGAAGGAACGAGCCTCTCGATAAGCGAGCAACTACGCACGAGCATTGTCACCGACGAGGCACGGACTGGCCGTGGACTCACACACCGACACACCATACCGACGCCTGGGACGCCTCACACACCACGCGCGGAAAGTAAACACCGAATATTACTGATCTACGCTATCGTTCAGAGATCGACAATCGGACCGGCCAAGCTGCAATCCTACACTATCCAACACTATAAACGAACAATACAGCACACTCTACGCCGATAAATACTACCACGAATGTAACGCAAGAAGAACGAGTGAAAGGTCTCAAATAAACGAATCATTATATCTACCCTAATTCCTCACGACTAGATAATATTTACTATTTCGGGCCCAGAGCACGAACAAAAATCACGAGCAACGGGAAAGCAACAATAAATCCCTCAATTGTTGCCAGGGAACCTCCCGTACCGTTATAGTACCTTAAGGATGTTTGACACGCAGATAAAATAAACGGGGAGACAGAGATATGGGTCTTTCGTTTATTGAATTTATCTCAGGAACAAAACGGTGAATCTTCTTTAAATTTGGACACAATCTGTCTGATAGTATGCCCTTCACTGTGGTAGGTTTTTTATTCGAATCTAACAGAAATCGGCGGAGAAAATCGTTACGTTCTGTCGTTACCGACCGATTTCCGAAACGTTTATACGGTACCTTATGCAGATTTGTACACACATTACTAAAAAACTACACGGTCAAAAATTTTTTAAAAATTGCAAACGATTCAGTGGGTCTTTCCCTACAATGTAGCAAAGTTTTATGCCGATCGAACAGAAACGCGTTTTGGCCCAATCATCCTTAATACCGAACGTTTAGGTGATATTGTCTCTATTATCTGGCCATTCTTTTGAATACCAACGAATGGCTAATGCAGGGTTTTTAATTTATGTGTGTACATCGCTATTGCACGACCGATACGATGAACCTAGTGAATTATTTATCGTATGGGCATGAATTATTCAAGATCCACGTACAGCGCTTCGTATCTCCTCGAAACTACAAAATTTGATGTACGGGACCATTGAAGTCATGGAGTGAAGGAAAGTAACACATAAATTATCATGACTTTATTGAAAAGATAACTGTCGACTTTCAAGCCGAGGACACTGGAAAAAGTTCTTTCAATGAGTTCTAAAATTATCCTTAGACCGAATTAACTCTGTGTGTGTTTTTGGCCGATTTTCTTTATCGATTTAATTGTTAGTTTCACTGTGTTCGCGCCAAACTTATGTGCTCTCAGCTTTCTGTATAAATAAACTAATAAACTATTCAATCGCTTGCTAACGCCAAATTGTATCTCTGCTCTTTTCCGGCATTCCACAAAGCTTTCCCCGTAGCTATCTCACGTAGGTACACTAGAATTGAATACGATAACAATAGGGATATTTTAAACATGATAGGTAATAGTAAGATTTTTTTCGTGATAAACGCGTATTTTTTCCAGCTTGCATTTATTGTATTGTCATTGAATGTTAAACGACATTTGTTTTTCATACTAATCTACGATAAGATATATTGCCATCGATTTCGGAGATGTATCCTTATCTATTCCAAGGCACAATTATGTTATGCTACGATTTAATTATTCAATTCACGGTACAATTTAGGAGGGTACCGTGAAATTGATGCTTGAATGTGGCTACAAGCACCGACCTCACTGAGATATGGCCGATAGGACTTTTCAACGTAATCCAAGTCGTTGGTCACAAATCTCTGTTCGATTCTCAGATCATTTCCGATCTCGAGGGTGATTCCCGAAGGTCCCGAATCCGGCCATGTGATGTTCAACGGATAATCGCCATCCACCCAGCCAGGTGTTGGATGACTATTTTTGTAATAAAAAAAATAACATCAATATTTTATACGGCAATGTAATCATAGATTTTATATGTAAGGACGCTTATAGTGAAGTATACATATGTTTTACGATCACTGTCCTCTTACCCATATTTTGCAAAGTTGGTCCACAGTGTGGTTATGCGATTAATTGTACGACGTACGGAACTCATGGGATCGGTACTGAAGTTCATGCGCGCATAGTAAAATACGTAACTGATATCATCACCATGCGCAGCACCTTTGGAGATGAAATTTATAATAAATAATTGACAATACTAACAAAATCGACGATAATTATACAGTTAAATATTGACCTGGAAGGCTGTTGTTCCACGCGATAGCGTGAGGTGCGCCCGTATAGTATGTAAGACGGTAGTAATAAACTGGTTTTTTATTGTTATTCGCAGCGAGAAATTGTTGAGTCTGATCGATCCCGGCTATGTACAAGCGGACCGATGTTTCCTGAATAGTATCAATGCTCATAATTAAATATCATTTGTTTAACAGTACCGCAACTATTTGTTGCAATAGATTCTGTCAATTGATTGGTTTTTATATAACTGGTATTTGCATTAAACCCACATTAATAAATTTCCGAAGTTCGCTATAGTTGATACCGTCATAAAAGCTCCGATTTGAGTACAGTCGCTCTTTAGCCGAAGTGACACTCTCGCATACGTCCATATGACACGATTCGGCCGCGCCAATGCATTGGTCAATTATTTCGCTGATAATGTCCGGGACTGTAAAAACATTTTCGTTTTGAAAACTGTATTCTTAATCCCATCAGTTTCAATTAATCTAGCGTGGAACGTACAACTGACGAAGGCCAGTGTTTCCTGATCTGCGAATCCGATAATCTGTGGAATTTGGTTGAAGCGTCCGGTAAGGTATTTAGTGACAGCGCACTCTGTCAACAGTGGATCCGAAACGACGGTTTCGTTTTCGATCGTCGGTGCGAATGGTGCGAAATTCTGTTGAAGAATAAAATGGTCATTGGTTGACGTACCGATCGGTAAACCAGATTCCAGGATGTTTGGGGAATTCACTGTTACCCGAGCTATCGTTGCTGTCGCGGCCGCCAACTCTCGCGCTGGAACATCGTACAAAGCCTCAAGAATCTCGTTTTTGTCGGTGGAGTTGATTCCTAACTCTTTAAGGAGCCTATGAGCTTGATGGAGAGCTCGAGCAGGAGACTGAAATGCCCAGGGATTTAACGGTACGCCGCTCATAGAAATCGAACCATGGAAAAGACCTGTAGCACATTAACGATTTGAACATTTTTAACTGGTAATACAAAAAGGTTTTCGCAAAGTGGGCAGACCCGGTTGAATCCCGAACGGGTTGAATAATTATACATTTTCCTAACCTGCCGATAAGTCTGATAGCACTAGATAACCAACTGCAGCAGATCCAGAACTTCCACCTATGATGGTAACATTGTTTGGATTGCCGCCGAAGTTCGCGATGTTCTTTTGCACCCACTTGAGGCCCAGTACCAGATCCTTCAGACCAGCGTTTCCAGTAGCGTCAGGGTGCTCAAGGGACAAGTAACCTGATAATCGTCAACAAATTGGGTATCAAACAATCAGATGCTTCAATGAATCCTCTTTGAGATCAGAGTAACGTTAATAAGTACGATTACCAAGTGGCCCTCCACGATAGTTCAGAGAAACGAAGACTATGTCTTTCTCGAGCAAGTAATCTGGAGGGAAACTTTTCAGACTTCCTGATCCAAGAGTGAATGAACCCCCGTAGATCCAAACCATGACAGTTTTGAACTCCGTCGGGGTTTCTGTTAAATTCCACTATAGTACCGTTAGTATTTAAGCAACAGGCATTTTTTTATCGTACAACAGTTGGAAAATGTTTTCTTCAACAAAATAAAAATCTTCGGTTACTACAGAAAAATAAATAATCTGTTGTCCCTGGATTGCGTTTGGTCTGGACATTTCTTTACGGAATGAATTTTTCGATGAATGCATTTTTATTGCCGCATAGATTTGACAATTGTGAGAAAACAAATCACTGTCGTCCCAGTGATCGTTAAAGATTTAAAATCTTTATAATGATTACTTACCATTCTTGTGGCGACATTGAGCTTCAGGCAATTCTCTCCTCCCTCGATGTCCATCTTATTGGGAGCAAATTGAATACACTTGGTAGGGTCTTTGGTTGCGTTATAAACTTCGGTCCACGGATCTGGTTCGAAGGGTGGCTGTCATGGGTTTATTACATCAATGCTAGCTTCAGTGTCAATTCGTCTTTGACATAATTTAACACAACTGTACCTTGAATCTAAGATGTCGTAGCGGAGGTTTTGCAAATGGGATTCCCTTGAAAGCTGCATATTTCACTGAATTAATGGTTTTGAGAATTAAACCTTGAACAGGACCGGAAGTCGTTTGTACCACTGCCGTCCGTTTAGCTGCGCCGAAAGCTCCGAAGAAACCTATCAGTATGGCCGTAAAAAGATGAAAGAATACCATCTTGGTGTTCCTCGAACCTGTGCACACATTATTGTGCATCTGGGTTATTACAGTCTTAAGGATCTGTTGTCTCTAGATGGACGAGCGGTTGGCAGCGGTGAGCGCGCGACGTTCGCACACTGCAGGATCGCTGTCACTGTTAGTAAGCGCTGCCTCGCCGGTGACACTGCGACAGTTTCTGTCACAGGCCAGTATCATTGAGTTACTCGAGTAATGAGATTCTTACGCATGCCGAACAGTGTGTCGTTCACCGCTCGTAAAGACTGTTTATCACCGATTATCAGGCAGCTATTTAGGAACTTACGCGGTTGCAGTCACAAAACGATTCACTGTATAGGCATATGCAGATACTGATAAGCTGATACTGTATAAGCATATGCAGATGGGCAAAAAAAACTTCCAAATAGTGTCACTCGCGTGGGAAAGTGCGGTCGTAATAGTATATTGTGCAACAAGGGTCGAAAGTTGGCGATTGCGACGAGTGTGAAGTTTGCGGCCCGAGCGAAGCGAGGGCTGTAATCACACGAGTCTCAA
>JAPYZC010002530.1:0-32462 GCA_030522665.1 Ichneumoninae sp. A BG-2022a | reverse complement strand
TTTGCAGTTGGTCAGTGTAAAATGTTCAGTGCACAGTTGTTTGGTGTGGAGTTGATTTCGTGTACAGTCATTCGGTGCAAACTTTTGTGCAGACCCTTCTTCGTATATAGTTCAGCTGTGTACGGTTTTCGGTGCCAAGTTTTTTGGTGTACAACTGCCAACGTGTACAGTCGTTTGGTCCATTCTTTTTGTATAGATCTGTTTTCGTGTAGACTGGGCCGGTGTACAGTTGGTCTCCACCTCATATAATGGGAAGACAAGTTCCACTTTTCTGTTCGCTCGTCAAGAATCGACCACTTTCCATACGCGTTGCAGTCATATAGCCACATTTTATTTAGCATTGCCGGGGGAAAAAAGTAGCGTATGCCACTCGTGAGGAAGTGCATTTTCATCTCGTGTGAATTTCTGCCCTCGCTTCGCGCGAGCATCAAACTTCACACTCGGTGAAAAGGCACACTTTCCGCCCTTGTGGCATAATATACAATCTTTCCCGACTCTGCTAAAATAACTATGTTTCTTGCGCACAACACGGGCGAGAAATCGCCTATTATTGAGTACTGTTTCATTATCTCCCTAGGAAGTAATAGGGCTCATTGCACCCTAGGGAGTAACAAGGATCATTCCCCTTTTACTTCCGGGAGATCTCAACGGGTCGATGGAAAATGCACGACCGCACCACGACAACCGCGACGCCACGTGGCTCGAATTCCATTCCGACGGATCTGGGAAGTACGTCAATTTTTTCCTTACAAAAATTATTCATACACTTCGCTCCTTGTTTCATTTTAATGCAATTCAAAGAACGTCTCTGTGAGTCACATAATTTTAAATTGAATATTTTTTTTGTTTACTCCAAAACATTGGAATCCTTGAATGCTGCGACAAATTTGAGTCTTCACTGTGCAACTTTAGGCCTCGAAATTATAGTTACAAAAATTTGTTTTTCTTTCTAGAGCATCGTTACAGTGGGGACTTTTTGGACAAGAAGAGAACTCACTGGATGGCACCATAACCGGCTCGGACTCCACCGGATCCTCCGTCGGGTCTGACCACACAGTTTCCTCTACTACTCCGCGCACCATTGGCACTTTAGTCGTTTCGGCACTTTTCTCGGTGGGGCTCGAACGCCGTGAAACCGAGTCCACCTCGACCTCTCCACTGCCGTACGCGACACTGCGATTAAAATCCTCGCCGTCGGGAGGAACTTCCGACCGGTTGGTTCTCAATTCCGGCGAGTCTTCGGAGATATCCATGGACTCGCGCTCGTTTCTCGAAGCTGAAGGCACCGCGGTCTCGTAATTTTTTCCATTACCGATTTCAGATCCATCTTTCAGACCGAGGGCCAAAATCTCCAACGTCGTCCCGGAGCGGGCTGCGACGCTCGCGCGCTCGCCGGTGCAACTCGCGACGCTCGCCGATCCATGCTCGATAGGCCACGGCTCGCTTCTCACCGCCGGCACGCTCCACGAGGCCTCCTCAGCCTCCTCCTGATCCACGAATCTCATCGCGGCCGGGACTCGATGATTCACGGACATCGGCCGCTGCGATCGCGAACGCCGGCCGGCGACGCTTATTACTCGGTGACTCGTCGATACCACGCGGCAAGCCAATGCACGAGGCCCAGTCACTTGGTCCTCTTATTTTTTTCTACCGGTATTCTCGGTACCGGCTCTCTAGTATTCGTCATACGCGTCTACTTATACTCCGACTTCCGTGATGCTCGCCTCCTCAATGAAACAGCGTCGAACTTCGTGGAATGAAGCACAAAAACAAAACTAAAGAACGACCCAAATTTGATTCACTCTCCGAAACATTGAATTCAAATTGGTTTACTTTGCAAGTTCTCTGGTCATTGAGAAAAAAAATGGGACCTTCAGCCTCTTTTAATTTTGATTTTATTTTGAAAAAAAAAATGGGACTTTCAGCCTTTTTTAATTTGGATTTTATTTTGAAAAAAAAAAATGGGACCTTCAGCCTTCTTTAATTTTGATTTTATTTTGAAAAAAAAATGGGACTTTCAGCCTTTTTTTATTTTGATTTTATTTTGAAAAAAAAAAATGGGACTTTCAGCCTTTTTTAATATTGATTTTATTTTGAAAAAATGGGGCCTCCAGCCTTTTTTTTAATTTTGATTTTATATCGAAAAATAATTTTTTAAGTGTTTGGTCGAGCTTTTTTCGCTATCGTGTCACCTCGAATTTTAGAGTACTCGGACCGTACCGATTGCTTTGAAGGTACCGGGTTGCCTTTCCATCGCTTTTCCCTGCTCGCTGCTCGGGACTTTTCCGCGTCCGTTGCGCAAGTGTTGTTACAACGACGTCCGTGAGATGCGGCGAGTCGAAGAGACGCGGGAACATAGAGGTCTCACTCTCGTGAGAGTCTCAGGAGCCTGTGGTTCGTCCCGAGAACTCCCCGACGGGTAAATCTCATGAACCCATCGGTTTCCTCGTACGCCGATTTCGTTTCTTTCTCGCTCGTCCCGCGCGGGCAGCCCCGATTTCTCCTTGTTCCAGAAGCGCGGGAAGAGACGCGCGAGCGTGTGTGTGCGTCTCGAGGCGCATGAAACACAGCGCGCCCGCTCCGGCGGCGTACTTCCCCAGCGGGCCGATGTTTCGTCATGCACCAGGCATGGTGGGTGAATGGAGCACGATTCCATCGATCTCATTGGCCGGGAGGTCGCGGGATTCCAGGAAGTCCGAGGAGAGAAGCCGGGCGACGTGGGGCGTGCATCGTCCAACGCTGATTCATACCGATCCGGCCGATCGCCATCTTCACCCATTTTTTGTTTTTTTTTTATTTATTTTTTTTCTTTCAGTTAAGAAGCCGCGGGCCAGCTCGAGAAGCGACGGAGAACCGTACGCGATACCAAAAGAGTTATAGCTCTTGTTGACGGGGGATGGTTGTGTAGCGATCGAGGATTATGGGTAACGGCATCTGTTATACTCGCACACATGTAAGCGGTTCCTTTTAACGCTATGTAATACTGCGGAAGAGGTCGCACCGAGAGAAGATCTATAGAAGAGATTTACGAAATTTTATTTTCCTAAGTGCTTTGCAATTGTGGAAGGGTAATGGAGATAGATTTTATTAGGATTAGTCATTAACGAAGGAATTTGAGGACAGAGTGATAAAATTAATCTAAAAAATATGCAAAGTTATTGAACTAGGGGTTATGTTGGCTCGCGCGCTGCGCGCGCTCGGAGTATCTCCGAGTATACGAGTGCTGCGAGTTCCCGTGTGTATCTGTGTGAAATCTGTGAGTATCTGTGAATATCTATGAGTACTATGGATATCCGTGTTCATCTGTGAGAGATTTATGAGTATTCATGAGTATCTGTGAGTATTCATTTGAGTATTCATGAGTATCTGTGAGTATTCATTTGAGTATTCATGAGTATCTGTGAGTATTTATTTGAGTATTCATGAATATCAGTGAGTATTCATTTGAGTATTTATGAGTATCTGTGAGTATTTATGAGTATCTGTGAGTATTTATGAGTATCTGTGAGTATTCATTTGAGCATTTATCAGTATTTGTGAGTATTCATTTGAGCATTTATGAGTATCTGTGAGTATTCATTTGAGTATTTATGAATATCTGTGAGTAGTCATTTGAGCATTTATGAGTATCTGTGAGTATTCATTTGAGTATTTATTGGTATCTGTGAGTATTCGTTTGAGTATTTATAAGTATCTGTGAGCATCCATTTGAGTATTTATGAATATCAGTGAGTATTTATGAGTATGTGTGAGTAGTCATTTGAGTATCTTTGAGTATCTGTGAGTATTCATTTGAGCATTTATGAGTATCTGTGAGTATTCATTTGAGTATTTATGAGTATCTGTGAGTATTCGTTTGAGTATTTATGAGCATCTGTGAGCATCCATTTGAGTATTTATGCGTATCTGTGAGTATTCATTTGAGTATTTATGAGTATTTTTGAGTATCAGTGTGAGAACTGTGAATATCGATGTGAGTGTCCAATCGCCACGAGCTTTATTATATTATGTAGACAAGATTTCGATTATCGCAGATGTGTATCGATTATTCGTTCTGGAGTCGCGCCGTTTACCGTTTGCCAGCTGCACGGGCAGAGGGACGAGTCAACCGGATGTTGGGATGACTCGACTGCCGCGGCCTTCGGGCCGTTCGTGCAGTCAACATTAGTCGTAGGTTTTTGCTTTCGGCAGAACGTGCGTCACGTAATCCGTATATATATATGTATTTTCAACGGTTTATCGTGTATTTAATTCGTCACTTACAGTGGCTGGACCGACGGGGCCGGCTTCTTCTTCTTCCTCGGAAGAAACATGAAAAGGATAGTGTATAAGCGTAGCGGGAGGTCGAGACCCCGAGAGGCCGTCGAATAATATTGAGCCGGCGAATATGATGGCACGAATAGTGTTGTATTACCGATTCCTCGGACCCGTAACAATTAATCTACCGTGCAACTCGTTGACATTACCTTAGAGTACTTTATCTCGTATTAAATATTAAAAAAAAGTAATTCTTCATAATTGAAAGAAGAAAAAAAAATACAAATAAATTGTTGATAAGTGACCGATTGCTGCGAAGCGGGAGGTCGAGACCCCGAGAGATCGTTAAATATTGTTGAGTCTGCGAGTAATACGCCGACACGGATAGTTTTGTATTACAGATTCCAGTAACGCGTGACAATTACTCCATTGTGCAATACGGTCATATTACCTCTTAGATTACTTTATCTCGTATTAAATGTTGAAAAAAGTGACTTGGGGTAATTGAAAGAAATTTTTAAAAAACAACAAATTGTCGATAGGTGACTGACTGCCGCGGGAATAACTGCGCGACTCTTACAAGTTCGATCGACTTGTGTCGTGTTTAAGTAAATGTACTTAAGCGGCGTGCCTAATCGAAAAATAATTATTGCCGCTTTTTCGCGGCTTTAACGGCTTTGGGCTTTTGCTTCTCGCCACCCGCGAGGAAGGACGTTATCACTTCCGACATCTCGGGCATGTTGTTGTAACTCGTGAGGTTGTTCAACTGCTCCATTCCCTATATACAAAAAAAAATGTTCATATCAGTTTCCCAATTAGTTTTTCATTTTATAGAATCGTTACGGAGAAAAATGGGTTCAAATTTTTAACTCTGTCTCCGTCGTACTCGTAAATGTTTAGTCTCCCCTTTAAGCGGAAGTGAAATATCGAGGTCGGTAATGAAAACTGTAATGAACTTTTCTCAAGGCTGCTAATTTTTTTTACGAAAAAGCAAATTCGAGCCTGTTGCACACGGTAATTTAGCATCCGGCCCGATTTCATCTTTTTCTCAAAAA
This sequence comes from Ichneumoninae sp. A BG-2022a, assembly GCA_030522665.1. NCBI lineage: Eukaryota > Metazoa > Arthropoda > Insecta > Hymenoptera > Ichneumonidae > Ichneumoninae sp. A BG-2022a. Next base: position 27,150 of record JAPYZC010002530.1, on the reverse strand, counting down.
AATTAGCACCATTGAACAAAGCAGAGCTGGGCAAAATGCACTAAGTACTTGTATACGTATTGAAGGATCAAATACTGACTCAGTGCCCACTATTCAAAACTTCAAGAATTTAGTTCTTCCAGCACCGAATACGTCAGTACTCAAGAACTACCTAGCGCCCAGTACTTCGAGTACTTGATGCTTTAATACGCACTTCAAGTACTTAGAGTATTTGCCCAGCTCTGGAATAAAGTTAATTTGAAGATTGCAACTATCTCTCTCCCTCCTGGCCTCGTCACGTGAATTTCACTTCACCTTAAGGAGGTTGGAGCGAGTGGTGTTAATTTTGTCTAAATTCGATAAATTCGGGCAAGAATTGCAAACACTTTCCAATGTTATAAAAATCTGAAAAAATGCATACGTATTCCGAAAAGAGAATGAATCATTCTCATAAAAAAAAAAAATTTGAGTTACCACATATTTTGGTGAACAATTTTTTTTTCAACAATTTGTTAATAACATTTTGAAATTATTATAATGTAAAATTAGTCTTTTCCATGCCTACAATAAGTATGAATTTTTTCAGATTTTTATAACATTGGGAAGTGTTTTCAATTCTTGCCCGAATTTCTCGAATTTAGGCAGAATGAACACCACTCGCTCCAACCTCCTTAAAGATCTAAAAAAAAAAAATCCAAGAGTTGTGAGGGGAAGAGGGAACTCTTACAGTCGGATTAGTCGAGGCAAAAAAAGAAGAAAAAAAACCACATCCTAAAAAGCCCTCCTAGTAAGGACTCACCTTCTTAGTGTCCGGATCGTTCATCATTTTTGGGAGAACCATTATCAACAACAATGGCAGAATCATCATGAGTACCTGGAAAATAATTCAAAGCATTGAGCATAAAAATCCAATTTTAATAAACATCCAAATTTGGAGAAAGAAGAAAAAAAATTGCCCCTCGGCAGTCACCATTGGATTGAACAGGAAATCCGTAACTCTCCACTGTTCCCTGACTTGGAAATAGCGGAAGGGAGTCAGAGGCCTCATCTTCAAGGGATACGGCACTTGAATCACTTGCGATGTCTGAATGAGATTAACCTTCCTGGCTCTGAATTTTCCCTTCGAGTTTATTTCGACCCTCACTGGCTCGTAGACGTAATTGGGATTGACGACCTCAACGACGTACGAGCCCGACGGCACGTTCGGAATGGAGAAAGCTCCGTCCTCTCTGTAAAGAGAAGAAAGAAAAACCATTTTGCATCTTCATAAAATCACCGACGCTCGATACTTTGTAAATACGTTTTATGCGGGAAGTGATTCCGATAAGTTGTTAATTACCTGAGAAAACCGTAGTGTTCTCCGCCGTTGGCCATAACGTGGGTCATTAGTTGCCATCCGTTTGAATTCGAGTTTTCCCATGGGAATACCTTTCCCTCGATAACGTAGAGATCCGACGATGGGTCTTCGTCGCTTTCGGCTATTGCCAAGCTGGCTATTATGCCGAAAAGCATAAAAATTAAACTAATTACTCTCGACGACAACATGACTGATGCGGAAACAAACAGACGTGACGTTCGCGAATGATCGGCGCCGTCGTCGGCTGGCTTCCAATCATGCAACATGCCAAAACATTGGAACTAGCTTAGTGGTAACTTTGATACCTTGCTGTTTCCCCGGTTAAGGTGGTGTGAAATGACGGACATTTTTTTTTGTCACCAATTTTTTCAAATATAAATATGCACTTCAAAGAAGAAAAAGTTAACAGGTGACGTTAGGATAAGAACAAGAAAATGATAGGATTCACATTTTGTGATAAGTTATAATATAACACGCGCTCACCTGAATATATTGAAAAAAAGAAACGTAGTTTCTTTTTATCGTAGGCCACCTACATGTTACCCAGTTGTACACTGCTGCCAGTTTTCCTATAGCGGCCCTATTCAGATCGGCCGATGGTCGAGGCATTCTCATGACTAGCACCGTACACCTACCTTACCTACTGAGTGTTGGCCGGCACGACCGTAATGGTAACCTTGATCTATCTCCAATCTCCAACACCCCTCGCCAGTGACAGCCGAAGCTCGCTCTCGGGGAGGTTTGTTGTTTATCTAACCTCTGCAACCGAGGAAATGGTAATATACGGTGTTTACATCGTTTCAAAATCGGGAGGTTTGATATTCAATCATGATCACAACGTACCGAAAGTGGAGAACGAGAGAACGTTTTCGTATCCTCTCGATATAAAGTTGGCCTACGAGAACAAGAAGATCGTCGTTGCGTTCGGCCAGCGGGACGGAATAAACGGTACGCGCTCGAACCCGCGAATTTCTTTTACCCGAGAAAATTTCGTTTTCTTTCCATAATCAATTTACAGTGGGCCACGTGTTGACGGCGGTCAACGGGAGTCCGATCGTCGGCAGGGAACTCGAGGATGGTAGGGACGTCTTAGATATGCTGGAACAGCAGAAAAACTTTCCCCTGACATTGAAATTCGGCCGGGCGAAAATGACGACGAACGAGAAGATATTTCTCGCATCCATGTTCTATCCGCTGTTCGCCATCGCCAGCCAGTTGAGTCCGGAGCCGAGGTGCTCCGGCATAGAAGTACTCGAGTCCGATACATTCAGACTGTATTGTTATCAGACGCTGACCGGCGTGAAGTTCATGCTGGTGGCCGAACCGTCTCAGCCCGGCATGGAGATACTCTCCAAGAGAGTGTACGAACTGTACGCCGATTACGCTCTGAAGAATCCGTTCTATTCCCTGGAAATGCCCATCAGATGCGAACTGTTCGAAACAAATTTGCAATCTTTGCTGGAGACCGTAGAGAAGTCGGGTATCAGCAGCGTATGATTGTCTTTCCATTAGTTCGGTAATTATCATTAACTATCATTAACTTCTGTAAAGCATTGATGTGTGGAAAATATATTTTAGTGCAAGCTCGAGTAACAATATTCCGTAGAGTGTTTTCGGAACCACTCCATATTCTTCTTGTTGATTGAGATATCAAATTTGAATGTAAATTATTTCGACTTTGTAAGGGACTTATTATTATCATTCTTGAAATTTAGAGAAAGAAAGTGTAACACTTTTAAATCTGCATATTGTTAACTGAATTAAATTTCATGCAAACATGTACAGGTCCAGCCTGTTCTTAAATTGGTTGACTAATTCAGAGTCTGTGACTGTGGCTGGCAGAGAATTCTAGGCACGGACCACCCTTTTGCTCAGGATGTGTTTCCATGGATTTTTGTTGAAGGGCTTCGTCTCCAGTTTGGCCCTTTATTGTTTAATTTAATTTGCATATACTTAATATTTAATAAATTTCGGCATGCTAAGGCATGTTCAATGATTTTGAGCTGTTGGGTCCCGGAAACTAGGAAAAAAATATGGGTCTTTACGATACTTAAAAACATAATATTTGTAATATATGTATTCGAGGGTGTGACGAAAAAAAACTTAAAAAAAAAATTTCGTATCCCACCACTCTAAACGTTAGTTTCCGATTTAAAAAAAGGCCTCGGTTTAGAGGCTTCTAAACGAGGTTTTATGATTTCCATATACTTCACACGTTAAAAAAATTGTTTTTGTCGACAAAGATTGAACTATTGAAGTCGCTAAGGACTCATTTTGAAGAGGAAACATTAAGCTATATGTAAAAAATATCGGAAGACTGAGGTGTAGTACGATAATCTTAAGAATGATCTAAAAGGAGGATTAATTTATTGGCAATGCCCATAAATTAACCCTCCAGCTTTTAAAAATATTCGCTTGCGGCATTTCCAAGAACCATTGCGGTAAATTTAAAACAAGGTGAAAATTGAAATTTTCATATCGGTTTCTCATAATGTTCCTTTAGACGTAAAGCTTCTATGAGAAAGATTTATCTGTATTTTTGGCTTCCTCATATAGGAAGCTTTGCTAATAAAGGAATATTATGAGAAAAACATATGAAAATCTCAATTTTCATATGGCTTCAAACTTTGAAAAATCGCAAACATCATTCGAATCGATGACCAACCATCTCATCTTCGACGAATATACGGCTCGTCGATTCGACGAATTTTTCAGCAGCGTTACGTCGAAGTCCTGCGACATGTCGGTGAATCCGGTTAACTTCTACGCCAATAACGTTCTGAAAAATCAATTTTATTCCCTGGAAATGCCTACGAGATGCGAACTGGTTCAATGAATTTGCAATCTTTACAGGAAACCGTAGAGAAATCGTGTATCAGGAACGTTTAATCGTCGATCCGTTAATTCAGTAATGAACGCCACTCCATAAATTGTAAAACATTAATTATTAACTATCATTAACTTTTGTATACCATTGATGTATAGAACATATATTTTAATGCAAGCTCGAGTAACAATATTCGATCGAGTATTCTCCAGACCTCTCCACATTGTCCTTCTTGATCGAGATATCAAATTTGAATATACATTGTTTCGACATCCTAAGGAACCATGTTCCATGATTTTGAGCTGTCGGGTTCTGGAAACTGTGGGATAAAAAAAATGGATTTCTGTACTACATTCAGAAAAAAAATCCAGAATATATGGGGCATTTCTTACGATTTCGACCTGTGTCTAACTCTTCACATCTTGAATGGGAATCGCGATTTTTTATATGCCTGAACTAGCTCAGAAGCACTTAGATTTTTTATAACATTGAAAAAAATGGTCTATAATCATCTATGATTTAAAAAATTAACTAATTAGTCATCACAATTTAAAAAATTGGAACAAACTCTGAAAAATCTTGTGTCATATACAAAGTATTAAAGATTTGAGCTAAAGCGGGTCGGCGTCACCTATTTTTTCCGAAAAAAAGTGAAAAAAACAGAAGAAAAAATCAGCCGATTATGGGTTATCGCTTGGTAATTTTTGTATGCAACACTGCATTTTTGGAAATGTTTTCAGATTTTTTTCACTCATCAATGAGTATCTTCCAATAAGTTCATTTTTTTTTAATCACAATTAATTATAAACAGTTTTTAAAAATCTAAAAAGAAATCTGTGTGCTTTTGAGAGTTAGTTGTCGTATAAAAAATCACGGTTCCAATTCAAGATGTGAAGGGTTAGACACAGGTCGAAACGGTATGGAGTGCCCCGTATGTGTTCTCCGAGCATAGCTCCATACCTTTGAAGTTAGATCGTCCGTGCATCCCATGCGAATACGGGCGGCTGTAGCGGGAGAATCTAGTCTGAACGGTGCCGTAATGTTCGCGTCCTTGCGAGCTGCCTTGATAGCTTCCTTGATAGCGAAGAACGCTGACGATGCGAGGAACAACGGTGGTTCTCCGACAGCCTGAAATTATCGGTCGTTCAACATCGAAAATTCGCAAACATCGTCCGAATCGACGACCACCTCTCACCTTCGACGAATATACGGCCCGCGGATTGGAGGCATTCTTCAGCAGCGATACGTTGAACTCCTGCGGAATGTCGGTAAATCCGGGAAGCTTGTAAGCGCCGGGTCCTCGACTGTACATCATTCCGGTCGGCGAGTAGATAAGCTCCTCGAGAGTGAACAAGCCGTACCCTTGCACGAAACCGCCCTCCACTTGGCCGATATCTATCGCTGGATTCAAGCTGTTACCCAAGTCCATAACAATATCGGTTCGTAGCACCTGAGAAAGACATAATAATAAATGTTCAAATAATCGCATTGCGTCAGAGATTGAGGTAGTCCTTGCGAATAGTGTTCACTTCGCATAAGTTTCAGAGAAAGAAGAGGGAATTGCAAACACTTCTGGGTGGTCTAAAAATCTGAAAAAAATCAAGCAAATATGCTTGATTTTTTCACATTTAAATACTTTTAATAAAAGGTGCTGAAAAGATTAATTTTGCATAATAATAACTCCATAATGTTAACAAATTGATGAAAAATAAAATTGTTGGACAAATCTCCCGGAAACCTAACTTTTTTTAATGAAAATGATTCGTTCACTTTTCTGAATACGTATGAATTTTTTCAGATTTTTAAATACATTGTGAATTTGTTTCTTTTTGTACGGGAAAAATGTGTAGAAAGTCGCCAAATTCAAAGTGAATTAAAAAATCCGAAAAAATTCATACCTATTCAGAAACATTAACGAATCATTATTATAAAAAAAAATTTAGGTTTTCGGAAAATTTGTTGAACAATTATATTTTTTATCAATTTGTTAATACCATTTCGGAATTATTATTATGCAAAATATCTCTGAAACTTATGCAAAGTGAACACCATTCGCAAGGACTACCTTAATCGTCGGTATTTTTCTGCTTGATTTACCTGGTGATCGCCCGTCAGACAATCTATCTCGACCTCGGTGCAGGCGACTCCGTAAGTAAAGTAATTGAACGGATGGCCCGAATTAGTAGCGAACGAATACCCGATATCGGGTGTTCTGTAGAATCCAGTCGACGATAGACTGATCCTCTCGAAGTATGCCTTTGAGACCCATTCCTCCCAGGTACCCTCCGGATTCGCGTCGATTATGTGTTTTATGCGTCTCATTATTTCGTTGCACGCATTCTGAAAGCATCGTAAAGTTACGAGACTACCCGGTAACATGTTTGTCCGTCCTTACCAGTTAGCAAAAAGACATCCGGCATGAAAAAGTGATCTAAATGTGTTACATATGTCCGTCCGGATGGTAACTATAAGCTATAATACGTCCAAAAGTTAACTTTTTGGAAGGGTGGTAACTTTCGGATACGGTCCAGACACACTATTAAAAAAAATGTAAATTTGATGTACCGAAGTGAAAGTTCTTATGCAAAAACTGGTACCTTAAAATTAATGTACTATTGTGATAAAAATTAATATACATTTCATTGAAATTAAACTGAATTATAAAAATGAAAATACTTTTATATAGTAAAATTTCTCCTTCGTTACGAATGAAGTATTGGGTACCAATACCAGCGATTATTGTAAAAATTGGTATTTTAAAATTTGTTATTTTTTTTGCGATCTTTATACGAGTTACCTATGAAAACCTATACCAGATGAAACGTGTATTTAATAATGTAAAGGGGCTGGTCCCCGTAAATAAATAAATAAATAAATAAATAAATAAATAAATAAATAAATAAATAAATAAAATTAAAGTTAACTATTTAAAATAAAGTATTTCCAATGTTTTAAATACACTGAGCATTAATTGTTCATCACAATCGTACATGCATTTTAATATGCCGGTCTTTGCATAAAAACCAGTCCATTAAATTTCATACGAATTTTTTTTACAGTGCATACATACATAAGCCATTGATGTCGCTTTTTGATAACTATTCTTTGTGACAACTGGGATCGATCGCGAATTCTCACCATAATAGCCATGCCATTCAGATCGGATCCGGCACTGGCCGCGGTGGCCGATGTGTTCGGTACTTTGTCCGTTGACGTTTCCGATATGTGAATTTGATCGGGACTCGCTTTGAGTATCCTACTAGCGACTTGTATCATCTTCGTGTGAAGTCCCTGTCCCATTTCCGTGCCGCCGTGGCTGATGAGCACCGAACCGTCGGTGTAGACGTGCACGAGGGCGCCGCCTTGATTGAGGAACAGGGCAGTGAACGCGATACCGAACTTGGTCGGTATCACGGCTATGCCCTTCTTCTTGTATCGATGCTCCCTGTAAACATTAATTTTCTACTCTATCGTATAAAAATAGACGACGGCATGCTCGGAACGTGGAAGAACCAACTTGTTGTATCGATGAACCGCGGCGATTCTTTCGTTGTAATCGGCAGACTCGACGCACTCCTCCCAGCAGCGCCTTATCTGACAGTTGTCGAGCGGCTGGTTATAGTGCGTTATATCGCCCTCCTTGTAGAGGTTCAACTGTGAAAGCTGTCGGGTCAAAAAAAAATCACAACAAAGATTAATTATCTTACGGATAGGAAACAAAATCCACGACAAAGATCAATTTATCTTATCGATCGGCAAAAAAAAAATCCACGTCAAACATCAATTATCTTATGAATCGGAAAAAAAATCCACGACAAAGATTAATTATCTCATGAATCGGAAAAAAATCCACGACGAAGATTAATTTATCTTATCGATCGGCAAAAAAATCCACGTCAAACATCAATTATCTTATGTATCGGAAAAAAAATCGCAAGACGGACGTACAATGTTATAATGATCTCTTATGTTAATTATCTGCGAGACGATTAATCAATGTAAAAATCGGCTCAAATAACATAGATTCGTGTGCTAATAACTTTACGTAACTTGTCGCTAATGCAACCGTTACCTTGGTGACTTCGATGCCGAGGTAGTTGGCAACGTCCCACATAATGTTCTCGGCGGCGAACATGCCTTGGGGACCGCCGAAGCCTCGAAACGCGGTGTTCGATGGCAAATTCGTAACGCATACGTATCCGTAGACGTTCGACACGGGTACTTTGTAAGCGTTTTCGAAGTGAAACATTGCACGCTCGAGTACCGAACCCGAAAGATCCAGGGAATATCCGGCGTTGTTGTATATGCGAATCTCCACGACATTCAGCAAACCCTCCTTGGAAAATCCGACTTTGTACTTGTACATGAACGGGTGTCTTCCGCCGGATATCATCATGTCCTCGTCTCGATCCAGCATGCAACGAACCGGCTTTCCCAATCTAATCGACAAACGTATTAAATTATTGCACTAGCTGAACTGGTGCAACCACGGATTCCGAGTTGCATCGTAATCGCAGTCGCACTAAGGTTGTCCAGACAAGCGATTTACGCGACGATGACGAGAATCCGGGTATAGTGGAATGAGGCCGACCGCAATATGCAAACTTTTAATCTTTATGCAACTAAGACTGTTTTAAAAAATTGTAAATTTAATGTACCGGTCTGGAAGTTGTTATGCAAAAACTGGTACATTAAATTTAATGGACAATCATCATGGATTTTCAGAGTGCAATTAAAGGAAATTATTCGCACTAAAGTACTTTTATAGTAAAATTGAAGTAGGGGAGAGCGGGGCAAAACGGGGTTTTTGGGCAAAACTAAATTTTCCAATCATTTTTGGATCGGACAAGGTGGCAAAACTGGGCAGAAAAGCCTGATGTATCCGATAGGGCGAATACGGCATCGAAAAATTATTGGAAAATTACGTTTTGCCCAAAAACCCCGTTTTGCCGCGTTGCCCCATTTTGCCCCGCTCTACCCTACACTAGCAAAAGTAAAGTGTTTCCAATTTCATTAAATATACTCTACGTTAATTTTCCATCATAATTGTACATTAAATTTCAGTGAAGACTTTACATACAGAATTTTTATTTAATTTTAGTCCTCTGTACATTTTCAATTTATGGAGCAAGTCAAAATGTTGCACATTGTGCATTCCATTTAAAGTCTGCCGACGGTCATCTCAGTTCCTTTAGGGGCGTTTTTGAAAAGACCAACAAAAAATGCCGGTTATAGCATTCCTTGCGTACCTGTGCGCAGCGAGAGCGACCGGCAAAGCCACCAGCATTGGGCGTGATTCTTTGCCACCGAATCCTCCGCCCATGCGTTTCACTCGAACATTCACCCTGTTGCTCGGTACACTGAGAATGTGACTGACGAGTTTCTGAATCTCGGATGGATGCTGGGTCGAACAGTACATTTCCAGCTCGTCGACTTCCTTCGGAATAGCCAGAGCGCAATGAGTCTCGAGATAGAAGTGTTCCTGACCGCCCATTCGCGCCTCGCCTTCGATCACGTGATCCGACTCGGCGAACGCCTTTTCGGCGTCTCCCTTGACGATCCTTTTCGGACAGCCGGGTGCGAACGACTTAGCTTCTATGGCGTCCTGATTAGGGAATTTACAACAAAAATTTGTAATCTCATTTTCAGATTTTTTCTTCGGTTCCCCTAGCAAGTTGACGGACGGCTTCTTTTAGGGAAAAAACTAAAAAACGGACACGTCCGTTGGGGAACGAAACGTACCACAAAAACGGTAAAACGGACCGTACGTTTGGATTGGTCCTTTTTCGGTTGCGGAAACTGTGGAAGGGCCGAACGTTTTTTTATAAAAATTTTTGGCTAAGTTTTAAAATTTTTGGCTAAGTTTTAAAATTTTTGGCTACGTTTTAAATTTTTTGGCTAAGTTTTAAAATTTTTGGCTAAGTTTTAAAATTTTTGGCTAAGTTTTAAAATTTTTGGCTACGTTTTAAATTTTTTGGCTAAGTTTTAAAATTTTTGGCTAAGTTTAAAAATTTTTGGCTAAGTTAAAAAATTTTTGGCTAATTTAAAAAATTTTTGGCTAAGTTAAAAAAAATTTTGGCTAAGTTTTAAAATTTTTGGCTAATTTAAAAAATTTTTGGCTAAGTTAAAAAAAATTTTGGCTAAGTTTTAAAATTTTTGGCTAAATAAATTTTTTTTTGTTGTTTTGCTTTCAATTCTGTTTTTAATGAAAAGACAGAATAAAAATACGATCTTGGTCCTTTTTAGGTTCCGGGAACCGAAAACGGACCAAAGCAGATTTTTCGAAAAAAACGTTCGTTCCGTTTTCGGTTTCCGCAACAGAAAAAAGACCAAAAGCCAACAAAAAATGAACAGTCCGTTTTGTCGTTTGTTACGGTCCGTTTTGTTCCCCAACGGACGTGTCCGTTTTTCGGTCAGTTCGCGGTCCATCAACTTATCTCCGGATGTCGACGGATTTACCTCTATGGAGACGATTATTGGCTGAAGCTCCTCGTACTCCACGTGCACCATTCTCGCAGCCTTCTGGGCGGTGGATTGATCCACGGCGACGATCGCTCCCAACGATTGTCCTTGACTAGTGACCTAGGATGTAACGACTCCTGTATAGAATTGATCTATTCGACTCGTTGGTTTAACTTTGAGCTTTGCGCATTACCGTTTTCGATACGAATACTTCTTCGTCGTGGACAACCGGTCCGATCCATCTGTCGTGCTCGGCAATGTCCTCGGCGCTGTAGAATGCCACGACTCCGTCGAGCTCGAGGGCTTTCGACGCGTCGATCCTGACGATGTTCGCGTGGGCCTTAGTCGACAGCACCAGCGCCAGATACAACTCGCCGGCCAACTGCGGAATATCGTCGCAGTAAACGGCTTCGCCGGTCGCTTGCTTGTACGCACTCGCGTGGACGATCGGTCTTCCGATCAAGTCGTCGGGATTTTGATCTCTCGGAACCTGAAAACGATATTTCATTCTTATATAGCTTAGGTATTATTATTATTATTTTTTTTTATTTTAATTTTTTTTTGTCGTGTGGAAAGCTTCGTCGAATTGCCTTCTTACTTACAACTTGATAGTACTGCGAGCTCTTCGGTGGCACGTAATGAAAACCATCCGAGGCTGATCTTATCTCCTGAGGTATGGGCTCGAGGCCCGGAAGACTTCGGTGCATCTGTTTCGTTATTTCGATGAATCCCTTGAAGAACAAACTGCGAACGAGGGCAAATTTTTCTGATCAGTCGATTCAACTTATTTCGCCGTAGCAAACCCAGCAAGTTGACGGACCGCAAACGGACCGAAAAACGGACACGTCCGTTGGGGAACGAAACGGACCGTAAAAAACGACAAAACGCTCTGTACATTTTTTGTTGGCGTTTGGTATTTTTTCGGTTGCGGAAACCAAAATCGGACCGAACATTTTATTTTTTTCGAAAAATTTTCTTTGGTCCGTTTCCGGTTCCTGCTACCCAAAAAAGACCAAGATCGTATTTTTATTCTGTCCTTTCATTAAAAACAGAATTACAAGCAACATAAAAAAATGTTAACTTAGCCAACATTTTTTATAAAAAACGTTCCGTCCTTCCTCGGATTCCGCAACTGAAAAAGGACCAAAAACGTACGGTTTGTTTTACCGTTTTTGCGGTCCGTTTCGTTCCCCAACGGACGTATCCGTTTTTTTAGTTTTTTCCCTACACAGAGAAATAAAATCATTTGAGTCAACAAAATGTGCGCTTACGGGTGGCGAAACAAATGTTTGGTTGATCGAAAGAAATACCACGTTGATCGAACTAACAGACCGTCGATACAAATTCTTCTTTCCTTAATACAGCAATTATTTCGTTCTATCAACCAAACATTTTTTTCGCCACCCGTAAGCGCTCATTTTGTTGACTCAATCGATTTTTTTTCTCAGTGTAAAAGCAGCCGTCCGTCAACTTGCTAGGGACCCGGAAACCGCACCTGAGTGTAAGGGAGCGACGGTAGTGCACTTGTCCCCCCGGAACGCTATCGGGCAAGGGAAATTCCTCCACGAGCGACTGGTAGGTCGATTCCAACATCTCGCTGTTCCATTTCCTGAAAAATTTTATATTGTCGCTATAGCATTTTTTTTTTCTGGACGATCGATCTCGTAGTTTACGTACTTTCCGACCATGCCGCGACAGGTATTCACAGCCAACTTCGTCATCGGGGCCATACCGCCGTAAGCCAAATGCGCCTCGGCGATGACGTTGGTTCCAGTCTCGAAGGTCACGTTCAGTGCCATATTCACGATCGCGATGTCGTCGTCCCGCCTCTTGGCTTGCTTGTAGGCGACGAAGTACTGGGATTCCTTCGCGTAGGGAATATCTATCGACACCAAAATTTCGTCCGGTTGAACGACGTTGCGACGATAGCCAGTGAAAAATGTGTGGTCGAGATTGATCGTCCTCGGTTCTCGTTTGAGACTCCGCACGGTCAGTTTGGCATCGGCAGCCATGAGAACCGGAACTTGATCGGATATCGGACTTCCGGTCATGATGTTTCCTCCGATCGCCTGGCGAAAAAATATTTTTAACACATCAATCGTGGTCCCATATTTCGCACTTCTTTCATAGGGAAAGAAGTTCTCCGATAAATAAAAAAATAGGTTTTTTAAATTTATCTCCGATAAACTCACGGCAACGTTTCGAATCTGCTTTCCAGCGAACCAGTGCATCATGTTCGCAACTTCGACGAATATCCTCGTTCGGTATTCTGCAAAGGTACGGTTTTTATTATTCCGTTTAATCAAACCGGATAATTTAGGCTATTCGGATTTATTCATACCTGGCTGAATCTTGACCTCGTCTCTGAGGACTTCCTCCATTTCCGTCAGCGTGACACTCGCCCCAATACGCAATGAATTTTCCATCTTGACGATCTCACGCATTTCCTTCACTTGCATCGGATTAATAAGCACCGGATAGGTCATGTGTTTAAATTTCGTCTCGACACCTGTAAAACTAATAGTTGCTTAGCCATCAACAACCTGTAGGAGAGAGGGGGCAAAATGGAGATAATGGGGTAAAATGGAGACAATGGGGTAAAATTGAGAAAATGGGTTAAAATGGAGAAAATGGGTTAAAATGGAGAAAATGGAGTAAAATGTGTTGAAATGGAGTAAAACGTGTTGAAATGAAGTAAAATGTGTTGAAATGGAGTAAAATGTGTTGAAATGGAGTAAAATGTGTTGAAATGCAGTAAAATGTGTTGAAATGCAGTAAAATGTGTTGAAATGGAGTAAAATTGGGGACAATTGGATAAAATAGAGACAATGAGGTGAAATAGAGACAATGGGGCAAAATGGAGACGATGAGGTACAATAGAGAAAATGGGGTAAAATGGAGACGATGAGGTAAAATGGAGACGATGACGTCAAATAGGCAAAATGGGGAAAACTGGGTCTTCTGGACGTAAGGTGCGTCCTGAATGTCTCCTAAATCGGAGCGAATTATTGCGTTTTTCTTTTCCGTCATTTCCTCCTTCGGAATCGCCGTGTACTCGCCTACTTCGGTGTTTCCTACGATTATCTTCGCATCGGGATATTCTTGCTTCAGAAGAAGAACCTGGCCGAGTTCCGTGGGTCTGTACCAAGTCACCTCCTTTCCCTTAATCACCAGGTATTGATCGTCCAATTCGGATGAGAGCTGAGAATGAAATGTTATCAAGAAACAAAAACAAAACAATTTTTTTTTCTTAAGGGTAAAATTGGTAAACATGACGTATATCTTATATATGGCATATATAGGACTGGGCCATATTTCCCATTTTTTACCGACCGCAGCTCACCTTTATCTTCGGCGGGAATATAGCTTCCTGTGTAGGATCGTACGGGCAAAATTCCTTGGAGTTGAAAACTTCCGTCGGCTCCGAGGTGAACGCTTTTTTGCAGCACGCGTCTCCCATAGCGCAGGCTCGCGGTTCGTCGCCCTTCCCGTTTTCGCTGATCTTCGACGATATCTGAGAGAGCTCCCACTCCTCCGTGAATGTTCTGAATCCTTCGATTATCGGTCTGTATCCGGTGCACCTGCACAGGTTGCCTAAACACCAAACAAACGATAAACAAATGCGCGTGCCGAACGAAAAATTTTTAGGTGAGACCCTTGAAGGAAAAATAAAAATATTCGCACCTTGGAAGGCAACTTCGAGATTTTCCATCGTTGGCTTCGGTATCGAGCGCAACAGAGCGTACATCGACATTACGATACCGGGAGTACAAAAGCCACACTGCGACCCGTGCGCTTTGGCTATTCTCTCCTGTACCGGATGAAGCCTAGTTCTCGTACTGCCGATTCCCTCGACGGTAGTGACTGCCATCCCGTGTACGCTGCACACCGGCGCCAGACACGCGTTCACCGCCAAATGACTGAGGTCTCGAGTTCAGGGGTGAGATATTTTAAATGTTGAAAATTAAGAAAAAAAACTGCCAATACAGATAGTTCGAATTTGAGTTCGAGCTCGAGCTCTGTTAAAATTTTGTGTGTCGTTTTCAGGCTTTGTACAAAGTTAAAACACAATTTAAAAAGATATGAATATAAAGAAATTATTAATAAAAAATGATTTAATTAGGAATACAAGATATTTAAGATTCTCAATGTAAAAAAAAAAACAGACTGCTAATGCAGATAATTCGAAATTTGGTTACAGCTCGAATTCTGTTAAAATTTCGTGAGTTAGTTTTTATACTTTGTACAAAGTTAAAACAGAATTTAAAAAGATATGAATATAAAGATATTGTTAATAAAAAAATGATTTAATAAGGAATACACGATATTTAACATTCTCAATGTAAAAAAAAAACAGACTGCTAATGCAGATAATTCGAAATTTGGTTACAGCTCGAATTCTGTTAAAATTTCGTGAGTTCGTTTTTATACTTTGTACAAAGTTAAAACACAATTTAAAAAGATATGAATATAAAGAAATTGTTAATAAAAAAATGATTTAATAAGGAATACACGATATTTAACATTCTCAATGTAAAAAAAACAGACTGCTAATGCAGATAATTCGAAATTTGGTTACAGCTCGAATTCTGTAAAAATTTCGTGCGTTAGTTTTCATTCTTTGTACAAAGATAAAACACAATTTAAAAAGATATGAATATAAAAAAATTATTAATAAAAAAATTATTTCATAAGGAATACACGATATTTACAGTTCTAGGGTGCGATGTTTAACATTCTCAAGGATAAAAATAACAGACTGCTAATGCAGATAATTTGAATTTGAGTTCGAGCTCAAACTCTCTTAAAATTTCGTGACTCGTTTTTATCCTTTTTCCAAAGTTAAAACACAATAAAAAAAATATATAAATAAAAAAAATGTTCAATAAAGAATACACGATATGTACAATTCTCAAGGTAAAACAAAGAGAATGCTAAAGGAGATACAGTAGAACCTTCATTTTCCGAACAACCATTAACCGAATCGCCGCCGGTTCGCATAAAGTTTTTATTATCCGAACTATTACGTGACATTCTCGGGTCCTTACATTGCTGAGCGCTGCAAAAAACGAGCCAATTCAAGCACGCTCATACTCGTGTAGCGCGCACAGCATTACGTCGTATGCGCGGTATTTATTACTATTTCAAACCGAGCAAAGAGATACACACGTATGTAATTTTTATTTTCATTAGTCTATTAGTCACGCAGTTTAGTTTACGACTTCGACGACCGGTTTTTCGACCTCTAAGCGTAAGCATAATGTACTTACGTAAAGTAAAAAAAGAGAAATTCTTTCTAAATTAGATAGCGCACTCGTATAATATTGTGCAAATCAACGATCTCTGACATTATGAAAATCGTACGGAGCCTCCACGTTATCCGAGGATCTCAACTCATCCCAACCCTATGTTAACCCTATGTTAACCCTACGTTAACACTATGTTAACCTTATGTTAACCCTATGTTAACCCTATGTTAACCCTATGTTAACCCTATGTTAACCCTATGTTAACCCTATGTTAACCCTATGTTAACCCTATGTTAACCCTATGTTAACACTATGGTAACACGAAGTTAACACTATGTTAACACTATGTTAACACTATGTTAACACTATGTTAACACTATGTTAACACTATGTTAATCCTATATTAACCTTATGTTAACCCTTCCAGTACCGGAGACTTTTTGTCGATCGCAAGGGACCGTCTCTTCTTTTAAGGTACTCGGAACGATACAGTTCCGCTAAACGTGAGTTTCAGAGAAAATTTCGAACATTACTCGATGGGATAAAAATCTGAAAAAAATCAACCACATGGGAGATGCCGCAAATAGTTTGTATGTAATAGTAATTCCAAACCACAAAAACAATAAGGACGTCCATAATAAATTTTCTTTTGCGTTATAAAAAAACACAAACGCTTAAAATATTTAGCACATTTCCTTGCTATGTGCTCGAATAGTTCGAAGGTTGCGTCTAGGCAAATTCCAGGTCCTCGTCGAAAAAGGATCCGGTACGTGGAGGGTTAAACCTTTGAAGCAACTTATCACGGGTGAAACATCTCTTTCAATTCAGAAAACATGCATTGATAATCAACCGATGCATTTTAAACTCCATAATTAAGAAGAGAAAAAAAAATACTCCAAGCGTCTAACCGAGGTGTATACGGAAAACTCGGATAAAACAGATAAAGCGGCAAAGCCCGCGCACGGACTACGTACGCGGCGTCTTATCCGACGTACGCTCTCTTCACATTAGCTCGGATAAACGGGATTGTACCGTACGACGTTCGTGCGTTAAACGAGAATTGTGGATTCCGTGATGAAGAAGGTTTGAAGTTACGGTTCAAAATTATAAAAATATACGTTATTCTTCAAATACACATAATCACTATTTACATTTTGTTCTATAAAAAAAATAAAACAACGATTACTTAAAAATCTTAAAGAATTCATACGTGTTCAGAAAAATAAAAGAATCATTTTCATTAAAAAAAAGTTTTGTTACCGGGTAATTTGTTAACCAATTAACTTTTTGATGAATTTGTTAATAACATTTTGCAATTATTATTGTGCAAAATTAATCTTCTCAATACATGATTTTTTTCAGATTTTTACACCATCAAGAAGAACTTGCAATTTTCTCTTATTGCTGTCGAACTTATGCGAAGTCAGCGCGCAGCGAGACTCCCTCCTTAACATAGCTTCACAGTTCTGTTATCCGAATTTTCGTCAATACGAAAGCGATCCGGTTCCGATTGATTCGGATTATCGACGTTCTACTGTAATTCGAATTTGACTTTGAGCTGGGACTCTGTTAAAATTTCGTGAGTCGTTTTTGTCCCTTGTACAAAGTTAAAACAAAATTTACAGAGATATAAATATTTAAAAAAATATTCAATAATTGCACGGTATTTTAAATCAAGGTAAAAAAACAGACTAATGCAGATAATTCAAATTTGAGCTCGAACTCTGTTGAAACGTCGTGAGTCGTTTTTATCCTCTGTACAAGGTAAAAATAATATTTAAAAAAATTCAATATAAAAAAATTATTCAATAAAGGATACACGAGTTTTTCGTTTCGGCGATCGATTCGGGAAACCATGACGGTACAAGCTCCACAGCCGCCTTCCGCGCAGCCCAGTTTCGTTCCGCATAGTCGCACTGTTTTTTCGCAGTCAAGAAAAAAAATACATCAACTTGGCGACAATAGTGACTAACGATACTTGTGCCATTAACCTTTTTCTGACGAGTGATGAGTTTGCAGCACGAGTCAAGAAACAAAAATTTCGCATAACCCAGATAGACAAGAAAAAGTTTTTCGCATGACCCAGATAGACAAGAAAAAGTTTTTCGCATGACCCAGATAGACAAGAAAAAGTTTTTCGCATGACCCAGATAGACAATCGCTACAAAACGGAGCAGTTGGCGCAATATTTGCCACATGTGCCACACATGGCGCAAATATTGCGTCATATTGGCCCCATTTTGTGGCGCTTGTCTATCTGGGAAGAATAGTACAAAATTTTACTGCACAAGGCGTAAAAATGGGGGTTTTACGCGAAGCGTGCGTAAAACTCCCTTTTTCGCACCGCGTGAAGTAAAAAATCTTTATCCCACTCGGTGCGAAAATGGGAATTTTATGCGCGCTTGGCGTGCGCAACCCCCCCATTTTCACACCTTATGAAGTAAAATTTGGTACCCAACTCGTGCGAAAAACTTCTTCTGAATTTGTCATTGCAGCACTCGCCTTCGTCTCATTTACTCCACGAGGGCGAAAAACGTTTTTCTAACGAGTGTGAGTTTGCAGCACGAGCCGAAGGCGAGTGCTGTAATCACACGAGTTAGAAAAAGTGTTTCATCATATATGTTATTTCACAAGGTGCGTAAAGTTCAGTTTTACGCACGCTGCGCGCGCGTAAAACTCCCCTTTCGCACCTTGTGAAATAAAATTTCGTACGATACTCGTGCGATAAACGTTTTCTTACGGAGGGTTTTCTTATTTTTTTTTATACAACAAAAATCAACGATTACTTAAAAATCTGAAAAAATTCATACGTATTCAGAAAAATAAACGGACCATTTTCATAAAAAAAAAGTTTTGTTGCCGGGTAATTTGTTAACCAAATAATTTTTTGATGAATTTTTTAATAACATTTTGCAATTATTATTATGCAATATTAATCATCTCAGTACCTTTAGTATACATGATTTTTTTCAGATTTTTACACCATCAACAAGTACTTGCAATTTTCTTTTATTGTTGTCGAACTTATGCGAAGTCAGCGCGCAGCGAGACGCCCTCTTTAACTCGTGTGATAGCAACACTCGTCAGAAAAAGTTTTATCGGACTAGTATCGTAATGTACTGTTTCATCACAAGGTGCGAAAATGGCGGTTTTACGCACGCGAAGCGGGCGGAAAAGTGGCCAAAGGTTTATCGCACGTGTACCGCAAATTACAATTCTCCTCCGCACTGGTCTCATTTTCCGAAAAAGGATACGCTTGTTGCGAAGATAATACAGCAGCGTCCACTCGGGATCCACAGCGGAGTCCGATATCTATATTTCCATCGCGCCCTTCCAGATTAATTTCTCTCGCAACGTAAATACAATCTCCTATTACTAAACTCCTACCTACCTTCTTCCCATTGACGTAAAAAACGAGTGTGCCGCATTCTTTCGAAGTCGGCACCAAATACCCTTTGACGCTCGTTTCATTTGGTTTCATGAATCCATTCGTTTTCGACGTATCCATCGTTACACACCGAACAGCTTAAACTTCGTGAAAAAAAAAAATGTAAGATACATGTTAGATTTGCATTGCTATTGCTGGCTGAGTGATACGTAACGCCGTCCGGCAATGAATCGTGTCTCATTATACCGGACTATATACAGTTTCATGTCAATTTACGCGTTCAAATGCACTGAGAAAAAAATGACAGTAAACGCAACAATACTGACTTTTTACCGTAAAAAATAGTTCCCAGCAACAGTGACGAAAAAATTATGATTGCAACTATAATTATAATTTAAGCAATTGAATACATACTATCAGAAACTATCTATATAAACGTTCCTCTGGGAACTTGCACACCGAATCGCTTAAACTTGGTGAAAAAAAAAATGTAAGATACATGTTAGATTTGCATTGCTATTGCTGGCTGAGTGATACGTAACGCCGTCCGGCGATGAATCGTGTCTCATTATACCGGACTGTATACAGTTTCATGTCAATTTACTCGCTCAAGTGCACTGAGAAGAAAAATGACACAGTAAAAGCAACAATACTGACTTTTTACTGTAAAAAAAATAGTTCCCAGCAACAGTGACGAAAAAATTATGATTGCAACTATAATTATAATTTAACCAATCGAATACATACAATCAGAAACTATCTATATAAACGTTCCCCTGGGAACTATTGGTACAGTAGAAAGAATCCTTTTTTCTCAGTGTATCTCGAGATCTATAGCCGTCCGGTAATGTCCGTTACGTGACAATCCATGCGAAGGATCAGAACCGCGTAGCGCGCAGATCCACGTAGTATTTTCCTAGAAGCGTCTTCCAGTACGTTTCGGAAGATACTGCGGCGAAAAAGACCGTTCGATTCGAGAAGGTGCACGCACAGTAAACAACCTTTGCCAGATCGGTCCAGATTGGGCACCAACACGCGAGCATCAGCCAATCACGGCTGCGCGTGGACACGCGCACGGCCTGTCCGTGTTCCGTACGCAGTCTCGTGTGCGAGCAGCTTTGCGCGTCGAGATCGTCGGTTCGAAAGAATCTAACGGTTTCCCCTCCACGCTCGCCGCAGCTGGGATCGTCTGTACGAACACTCTAGTCGCATCTCGCACAGAGTGCGCTGACACGAGGAAGCACCACGTGTTTTTAATCTCGCCACGAAACAATGAGAGGAATAAAACCAATGAGCGTAACAATCAACAAGTCGTCGAGTCCGTTTCGATAATAGTGTCGCGGATTGCGAGACAGATAACCGAGTCGATCTTTAGACGTACCAACTGGAACAGTGTCGTCACCGTGCGATCGGACTTGCGCGAACGTTCGAGAGAGGCTTAAGCGAGGGCCTGATGTTAAATGGAGCGTGTTCGAAGCTGCGATTGTGCACGGACAGACTGGCCGCATCTCGCACCGAGTGTGCTGACACAAAGGAGCAACGCGTGTTTTTAATGTCGTCAAGAAAAAATCTACATACTAATAAAGTTCGTGCCGATTGGACACCCACACACTCACAGCGCCCACTCGCACAAGCATTCACATTATTCACAGATACTCACCTATAGTCACACTGATACTCAGATATTCACACGGATACTCACAGCTGTTCTCACAAGTATACGCAGAGCACTCACACAGATGCTGCGAGCGCGCGAGCCGCCATAGGCGCCAGCAACTAAAACCTACGAGAGCTTCGATCAACAAGTTGTCGAGTCTACTGCTGCAGCGTTGTCACTGCATGATCGGGCTTACGCCCCCGTTCGAGGGAGGCTCACGCGATTTTTATTGACCGATCTTTCGGTAAATCCCATTCAAAAATCGCGAGCGCAGATACGAATTGCGACGAAGACTTACTCGTTGTATCGACGCGAGCGACGAACGCACTCTAACAAAACGGCGTCTCAATGCTACGAATGCTTTTACATTAATGTTAGTCTAGGCCCGAAAACGAATAATTGAATTCACCGAGTGCGCCGCGGCGAGATGAATTCTCGTCGATTACGGCCGCGCTTGTTACTGAGAGCGAAACGGCAACGATGCGCTGTCTGAGACAAGGGTTTCTTAATCTCTGAAAAAAACACAGAGCGGGTTATCGCTCTCGCGATACACTCTACGATCTGACGCACTATTCGCAACCCCCGCAGCGTTTCATAACAAAAAATACTTAACGCGATAAGCCCCACTCTCATGCACACCTAAAATGCTCATCCACAGGCCACGATCATTATCGAAAACCCGCTTACTTGTCTACCGTGCGCTATGACGATAAGCTGTTAAACACGTTGATAACGAATGCAGAATAGAGCATAGGATTTGTTTTTTTTAGAAATCTGTATTTAATGCATTGTTTAAAGCATAACGAACCTTCGTAACCGATCGTCCACTTGCGGAATCGTGGCCTGGCACTTGTCGCACACTACTTCGAAGCCATCAACCGCGGGTCTTTTTATGCGATGCACTCGCCGCGCGAGTAGGCTAGACATACATTATAAATATCTAAACGATCCAACGATATCGGCCCTCATCTCGCGCGATACGCGGAGGGAAGGGAGAGTCACAGGCGAGAACATTTGAGAGACCACTTGTTACGATACAATGTTAATGTATCGCAATCGTTCGCAATTAAGTTACTTATATGCGTTT
Source organism: Ichneumoninae sp. A BG-2022a (assembly GCA_030522665.1). Lineage (NCBI taxonomy): Eukaryota > Metazoa > Arthropoda > Insecta > Hymenoptera > Ichneumonidae > Ichneumoninae sp. A BG-2022a. The sequence goes on along the minus strand of JAPYZC010002530.1, from coordinate 5,144 downwards.
CATATGTTTGTGGTTTTTTCTAAATCTACCGATTTATAGGCTTGATAGATTAGCAATGATAAATTATCAGTGCTTACATGACGTATTTACTTAGTCGAGCGAGGGTGTGTGTGTGTGTTGTGTGTGAGAACGTGTTTATCGCGGAGATAAATGACTGAAAGTTCGTTCCGAATCGGCGAACGATTCACGATCCATAAGTGACGACGGGTTTGCTCGCGATGACGTTGCCGAGCAAGAGCCATATCGGGAGAAAAACCGCGACCGTAACGTTGTAGAGCCAATTTCCGTAGACCATCGAATCCACAACGCCGAAGACGAAGGAAGTTTTCGTCGCCTCGAGTCCTCTGTGAAATATCGAGGCGAAAGATTCGTCGGAGAAAGTTACGTAAGAGTAGCCCATGACGACCAGAGACGCGAGCACGAACGGGTGGAGGAGGGTCCAAACGATGTAGAGTAGATTTCTAAACCTCGACTTGGTCTCTTGTCTGGGCGTTATGTGCAGCACAACTGGAACGTAGACCACGGCCGTCAGGAGGGCGAGTGAAAAATTGTGCATGGCTATGCACATGAGCGACGTGGCCAGTTCCACCAGGGCGATGACGCACACGAGCGAGACGTTGTCGTACCTCGAGGACCTGCGAAAGACGGTGCGATTATTGGCCGATGGTCGCTGGATCGTTGATTTCTCGTCCGCTCGGGCGAGCAGCGGTTCAAGTAAACGTCCCAGTGGCCGGACAAAGTAGGTCCCAGTGGCCTTAATCGTATTTCCGTAGACGGAAATACGATTTTTCATGCATGTTCGGCGCAGACCTGGGAAAATACACTGTGTACTTGAAGTACGCATTGAAGTATCCAATAATCCGAAACGGTAAAGTACAGATGTTAGAGTACGCACATTCTTCTCCACCTTACAAATGTGCCAAATGCTCGTTCGTAATCGCAGTTAAATAACAACATTTCTGATCATCGACCGCTGCAATCTCATGTCAAACAGAAATTTGATTCTGCCACTGCTCAATATGTCAGTACTCAAAAACTAGCCGGTGCTCAGTACTTCAAGTACTTAATACGGATATCAATACGTACTTTTCCTTGATACTTCAATAAGCACCTCAAGTACTTGATACTTCGATACGTACTTCAAGTACTTGGTACTTCAACACGTACTTCAAGCACTTGGTACTTCAATACGTACTTCAAGTACTTGATACTTCAATATGTAATTCAAGAACTTGGTACTTCAATACGTACTTCAAGTACTCGATACTCCAATACGTACTTCGAGTACTTGATACTTCAGTATGTAATTCAAATCCGTGGTATTTCAATACGTACATCAAGTACTTGATACTCCAATACGTACTTCAAGTACTTAATACTTCCATATGTAATTCAAGTACTTGATACTCCAATACGTAATTCAAGTACTTAATACTTCAATATGTAATTCAAGTACATGATACTCCAATACGTACTTCAAGTGCTTAATACTTCAATATGCAATTCAAGTACTTCATACTTCAATACGTACTTCAAGTACTCGGGGTATTTGCCCAGCTCTGGTCCGGTGACTGGGACTGCTCCCTTAGGTGTGCGACCACTGGTACTTTCACCTCACGGATCAATTTACCTTTTGATTCCTAGAAAGAACGCTAGCGTGAAAATGCTCGTCGTCGTGAAACCCCAATATATCGATTTCTCCGTCGTCCAGTTGAACATCTCGGTTCCGATGTATGTGAAAAATTTTGGGGAGGACATAACAGCAACGCCGAACAGATGATTCCACAGAATCTCCGAGGCTATACTCCCGACATCGAATTCCTCGGTCTTGTCCTTCTTTTCCGGTATCGATCCAGAATCGTCGGCGATCTTTGGGGTCGCCTCGCTCCCCTCGTCCTCCTTCTTCTCGCTAGAGTCGTTCTTGTCGTCCGTTTTTGTAACGATCTCTTGCAACTTTAGCCACATCGAGAAAGCCTTGATGAAGAGGCTGCCGATTATCAGTACGAGGCAAGGCATGTAGAGTCCTGATTATTATGAAACGGTGATTATACAGAAAAAGTCCCAACGAGACGCACCGAAATGTCTTCGATGTAATTACCTATGGATATGTAACGATCGGTCGACGGAAGCAGATAGAAGAAGAACGATTGATGAAACCTCTCCAAAAGATTGTTCAACGATCGGACGATGCTCTCGACGACACGTCCGACTTGCGAAAAGTTAGCCTCACTGCCTCGACCGACTTTCTCGAAGCCCTCCAAAGTTATAGCCTCGATACCGAATCTGAATGCAGAATCAAAAAAATAAATAAAAATCACCGTTGCAATTTTTCAGCGAACGACAGTTTTACGAATGCTTCGCACCTGTGAAAGAGTCCGTGATTGCCGGTGGGAACTCCGGCCGCCTGCGTGGCGATCATCGTCATAAGCGTGTTGAATTGATACCACCATTTCTTGAACTTATCCTTGTGATTGAGGTCGAAACGTCGCTGAAACGATTTTCTTATTCCCTCCTTCGTTATCATATTCTCGGCGAGATTGAAGAGATCCAAGTTCGGCAGTTGACCGTTGAGTCCTTCGACCTTTGGCAACCGGGATAAAACGATAAAGGTCGGCGACAAGGAAAAATCGACGAATAATCGAGTCGAAATAAACTTCGAACCTTGACGTCGATGTAACCGACTTTCATCGCGTGAATCTCGAGGTTAATTGCCGCCTGGATTGATCCAGCTCGACCCGACAAATCTCCCGCGAAGAGAACATCTTCCTGGCCGCTCACCACTCCGTGATACGCGTCGAGCCAGGCCTGCATACCCAATTGCTCGTGCTCCGTCACCAGGAATATAATATCCTTCGCCCAATATTTTTGTCCTGGAGGGAAAACCAGACGTGAGCTATGCGGTTAATTACATTCGCACGTGCTCGATCGTAAATGGACGTACGTCGGCAATACTGAGCGAAAGCCATTAGCAAAGCTACGGAAGGTGCCGTCGTCGCATGGACGCTGTTTATCGGCCGGTAAGGAACACTCACGACGATCGCCTCGGTACTCGCCGCTCTCGGCGCTCTTACGATGCCGTACACGTTCTGTCCCGTAAACTGCAACAGCATAGAATTTATGATTTAAAAAAATGTAGTAACTTTACGCACGAGTACACACATTTTTTATGAGAAGACATCTTCGGGAATTCGAGTTCTAATCTAAGTTCCCGAAGGATCCACTCTCAGAATCCAATTATTCCAAGTCTTCTCCACAGTCATTCAGACTCGGGTCCCAATTATTCCGCGTCTCGCTGAGAGCCATCCTGGGCTTTGGATATTCTAAATTCCTCTCAGGCTTCTTTTCCCCATGGTAACTTATCCTTGTAACTTGTATCAACTTAAATAAACATTACTGTCTCCTCCAGGCTGTGATCAAGCAAAGTTCCACAAGCATCCACTCTCGGCTCCCAATTATTCCCAGTCTCCCCAATTGCCATCCCGGCTATTCCCAATCCGTCCCGATCTTTTTGTCACCACGGTAACTTATATTCGTAACTTTTTCTTTTGAAGTCTCGCCGAGGATGTCTTTGCATAAAAAAAATCATGATTAACAAAATTCACCGTTAATCTATTTTCTCAGCTACTCACCTGCTTCTTACGGAACGGATAGTTGAGAGTAAAATTGTGGGTGTAGACGTCGAGATGAAGTTGATTGAACTTTGCGAGCAGCCACGCATACGGCATTCCGTCCGGATATCTTTGCATCTCTCGTGTGAGTTCGCGATGGTATTGTTCGGACGTGTAATCCAAGTTGCTTCCCTTGGTGACCAAACCGGGAAGTAGCGCATTTTCGGAGAAATACGAATCTGCGGGAGTGCGAAAGAAACATCAGTCGGACAGTGAGCGGCGATACACGAGGAGTTTCGTTGATGGACGATTGATATTTACTGTCGTTGAATGCGGGCAGAGCCAACAGACACATCCCCACGATTCCACTGACGTACATGAAGAAGCAAAGTGATTTTTCCCATTGCAGAACAAATTTGATCATCTTTACGTTCGAGGCTCTCGGATCTGTCAACAGACCCATTTCCGGTCTGTTGTCTCAATTTAATGACAGTCTAGTGAAGGTAAACAAATTTTAAAAAATAAAAGAGAGCACCACCGTACAATCTGACGCTGTCATCGAAGCCGCAACGGCGAATGCAGGCGAATGCGGAAAAACTTATTTCACCACCATGTTCCTCTTCTGCTTGTTAATTTGAGCGAATCCCGTAGAATGACTGGGGGCGCCGCCGCTGGGGATTGCAGAGAGCGAGCTTATCGTCAAAAGGTTAACCCTACACGTACCGCATCCTCGATCAACGAGGACCTAGAATTTGCCAAGAAGCATCCTTCGAACGATTCGAATAAAAAGTTGAATGCATGTGATACATACATATCAATGCTCCGATGACAAATCGCTTTCCCTATTTTGTCCGTGATGGTTGATGCTGCGACCAAAATCAAATTAGGTTTTTGTAGGCAATAGATATAAGTATGAAAACCTAATTTGCTTTTGCTCGTCGTATCGATCCTTTTGGAGAAAACAGGGAGGGCGATTTGTTACCGACTCAGCCTGTACCACATGCCCTCAATGCGCTAAAAAAATCTTTAAAAATTCGCAGAGGTACCTTGAGGTGTGTTTTTTATTTTTTTTATAACGCAGAAGAGAATTTATTACGAACATGCGTATCGTTTTTATGCTTAAGAGCATATGAAATACCGCGGTAGGTAGTAAAAACTGCAATCAACTTTTGTAAAGCGAGCGGGTGTTCGCAGTCAAATGAAAAGTCTCACCGGAAGCTGGCGTTAATGTGCGCCTCCGATGAGACTTTTTTTACCGTTTCTGCCGGGACCAGTGAAAAAACTTGATTGCCGTTTCTGATACCAACCGAGCCCGGCTTAGATGGAGAGGAGGGTGTTTCACTTATGTAAAACCCACTTGCCCCGTGCTCAGCTGGTAACGAAAACTGTAATGAAGGCCGTTTTGAGACCGCAGACCCCAGGACCTAGATCCTCATTACATCTTTCGCTAATGATACGATAAAGTTACGCTAAAGGTAACCTTACTTCAACGCGAATGTCAATCGGATGTCACTGATAGACTAAAGAAAATACATT